>DWQT01002560.1:0-13930 GCA_018244895.1 Myscelus amystis hages | reverse complement strand
CATAATCAACTAACATTGCTGTAAATAGAAAAAAATAGCAGTACGACGTCACGTCGCAAACTCTACGGGCCATTGTATGCTAAGTTGAGATCATTGATTTTGCCATTAGCGAGCCGGCTGAAGGTGAAACGGAAGGACTCTAATTACTGATGTGTAAATTCTATCCTTGCTAAAGCTGTGTTGAATGGCGGTTCTAATTATCTGAGTAATTACAACGACCGTGAGCATACGCGGAAGTAGTGTGCCGCCGCCGCCTCTCCTGATAACAATTGGCTTATTTTATCAACGCCGAGCGATAAAGCGACCTTCGCTCAAACACGTACGATATTTACACACATCTTGCCTTGGACCTCGTGACATTTAAGCATCTTACATTTTTAGGGTTATCCAGTTACACAAGGAACTAATACCTCAAGTGCCGTCAGTCTATGACTGTCTCGCAGTCGGTTGCCTGCGCAACTACGATCGTGAGGCTGACACTTGTTTTTTAATTGTTCATAAAAATAATTAAACATCTCAACCTACCAACATGATAACGTACTAAATGTATTTCAAAAGAGATTATTCCTGAAAATATTTAAAAAAAAGTTGTGATAAATTGATATGAAACAAGCTCTTGATAAAACGTAAATTTTATTAAACAGGTACGACTATATATAACACTCATGTTATGAAAAATAATATTTTGATCTGTGATAATGTTCAATTGCTAATGCAAGTCGAGACCCTGAATGTATACGACCTATCGATTTATTTATATGTGCGTACAGAACATAATATGAATCTATAAATTTTAATGATATAATCATTTACGTATTTAACTGAGATAAAGAGCCATTACATGGAGCGGAATGGTCGTATTTGCTAGCTTCATGCGTCAACAAATCTCTGAGCACACATAGGTCGGTTCTTGTGTATCTGCAGTTGGGCGCAGATAATTTCGCTGTAATTATTGTTGCTCGCTTTATTAGCCACGCGAAGTTACACGTGCACTCGCGATAATACGACTCGTGCTTTTTTCCGCGGTCGAGCGCAGCGTGTGTTGCAATCTCATGGTCTTCTTATCGACGTGTACATAGATAGGGACATTTCCTTATAGAATTATGATTCGCAAGGTAAATTCGATTGCAAGGTTTACAAATTAAAAAGTGAAGGCTGCGCTGGTCGTTAACATTTAAAGAACTATATGCACTGTCTTTACAATTTAAGTGTCGCGAGTGTGACAGTTAAGTGATCGGGGTGTTGTTGCCTTATTAAGTGGAAAGCTTATTAGTCGTAATTCACCTGTATAATAAGAATAACATTATCATAAAATTTATTACAATTCTGCAACATGAAATGCTAGTAGTGGCGGGCGGAGGGGGGCGGTGAGTGGAGGGGGGGGGGGGGGTGTTGTGTTGATTATGCAACGAGTTTCGATCGGCGTGCGCGTGCGCCGTGATGCAACGCGCCGGCTATTGTTACGCGCGGAGCCGGCGACGACGCGCGGGAGGCCGCGCCGCTCATGCCCGCCACCTTTCCGGATTGTATTTTGAAAACATTCGAATCGATTGTGACGAGCGGCGATAACTCGTGCTTTATCTATTGACGTATTTTACACGCCGCCGCCGCCCGCGGCCGGCGAATCCCTCGAATCACACTATCGTGGACGCGCTAATGGAACTTTAATTGCGTAGACTAATCATAGTTGCAGCGGCAATATTTTCGCCGCCGCTTGTTCTCGGAAAGGAGTAATAAAGCATAGAATGACGAGCGGCAGGCGGCAGTACGGCAAATGACGTTATTGCTGTAGGTA
Organism: Myscelus amystis hages; assembly: GCA_018244895.1. Classification (NCBI taxonomy): domain Eukaryota; kingdom Metazoa; phylum Arthropoda; class Insecta; order Lepidoptera; family Hesperiidae; genus Myscelus; species Myscelus amystis. The sequence goes on along the minus strand of DWQT01002560.1, from coordinate 12,135 downwards.
CTTCGATGCAGAACAAAGACCGCTCCGGGAACTACCTATGCTTCTACCACTGTATCAAAGCACACTGGAAGCTTGTACTCGTTATAATTAACCTCAATATACATTAATATTTGAACTATTATAATTTTCAATTGTATGTCAGTTGTTGATAGTAATTTAGGATAGTTTAAGCACTTCCTCGAGTAAAATTAGCATACTTACATACGTAGCTATAACATATACGCGTAATACATGCTCGTATTGCATGCAGAAAGCTTGCAAGGCCTCGCTTCGTTATAATAGTTGTGTCCTTATTCAAGGTCTGCCAGCTGGCGTCACTCCTACGCTTGTTAACAAGAGATTTTCCATCTACCTATTTATGCATATTTTATGTGTACTTTGCGCTGTATTTTTTCCTAATATAATTATAATAAACGTAAATATCTAAGCTCCTCGCGTTTAGACATGCAATATATTGTTTAATAATCATTACATAAAGTATACATTGACGATGTTATGAATAAGGTTGGAATATTTGCAAATTATCAGTTATTAATTTACATGATTAAAGGCTAAAGATTTTTCTTCGTATAGCAGGTATCTATTGACTGTGTACATCGATGACGTAGCAGCGAGACGTATAGTTCCGTCGGTCCGTGGGCAGTGGGCAGTGGTCCGTAAGTGGTGCACAGGAACAGGTTCTGCGCACGGATCACATGTGCGGGGGTCGCCGACCCCGAGGGCGATAATCCGAACAGGGCCGCTGACACTCAGGAAAGATTACACTAATAATGCCCATCGTCTACTAATCATTCGCAAAGAAATTTGTAACACAGTGAAATGAAGTCATTCGATAAAGATTATTTCCCAAGAAGTTTTATAGATTACGTATTTAACTTAATATAGACAATGACGAAATTCGAAGGATAACCGTCAGTGATGTGGGCCGCTACCGTTTACCATAAGGCGTACCATACTTCTCACAATAGTATCTAATGTAACTCTGACATTTCCCATATACAGGATAATTAAGGTAAATTGTAGCTCACAGTCAATCATGGTTTATATTACGCATGTGGCACGTGACCTCTAGCCGTGTTGCTTGCGTTGGTAATTTTTCCGATTCCGAGTAGTAGGTATTTATCTAAGCAGCTGCTTACGTCACAGATCGGTATTACAGCTCGTCACTTGCCAACGGTGCTCATGTGATAATTCAGCTCGGCGACACCGTGTCTGGGCATGCCATTGTGTCATGTTGCACCAATAACCGCTGGGCTCACGATACTCGCTATTTACGTAGGCGGCTCTGTGTTTCGTTTTTCGCTATATTCAGCGCACGTTTCATCCGCATTATTCTATTTTAGACGGAAACGAAAATGATTGGAATTTTTGTTCTATGAGTATCGTTCGTAATTTTGTCCGATTCATAATCCATATTGAGACAGATGTTGTAAAGGACGTTTAAAGAGCAAACTGTGAGTGCCATTTCATTGGATCGCGATCAGAATGTAATCGATGAATGATATAAATTAATTTAAATATTTCTAGAAGTGTACCCAACTGTGAGACCATACGGCAATTCGGTTCCTCTACACACGCGATCACATTACGGTACAGTGATAGTGACCTGTTAATCCGTGCATTTAGCTGTAATTACCGCTGTGTAAATAGTCGTTACGCAACCGAAGTGGGTAATAGTAACGCGAGCATCGCTCCGCCCACGACGTTTTGGCCGCCATTACAAGGTTACATACTGGCGTGGGCATGAAGCGTCTTGCACGCCAATATGAACACCTATTGTATTGTACCCGCTAACGAATATTTCATTCTGTCTCACCGCATTCACGGTTGAGGCCTTGCTTGCCGAAATTTCTCAAAGACTATCGTTAGCTAAGTGCGAATGTATGTACTATCACCATTAAGGCCACTGGAAAGGTCAGGTTGCGCATTGTTTTATAAACTTGTGACCATTGATACAGTCAAATGAGAATAACTTTTAATTCATTCCAAACTACTTTTAACAAGAATTTGGTATAAGATTATACCTAATAATTGTAACACCGATCTATTGAGTGTATGAAATCTTATCACACTTAAAAACATATTTCAAAAACAACATTTGAAATTAGATAACGAGAGTTATTTAAGGCATTCGTAATTCATAGAGCGCGATTAGTTAAGAGACAAGGACTTATAAGTGGATATAGGTAGTTAAGAACAAAGACGTTATACATAAATACGTACTCGTGTAATATAGAATATAATGTATAATACTTTCGAGAGAACTAGGCGTACAAGTCACCGTCACGTGGCTTGCGCAACTTGTATTGGTAACGAGGTAATAGAAAATAGCAGTTCCTACAATTTGTGGTAGTTTGTACGAGTATGTAAACGCAATCCAGTCATAATAATTTATGAAAGCGTCGTGCGTGAACAAAGAGTGTAGTGCCGGAATATTTACCGCGCGTGCGTTTAGGCGTGCCGATCGCGGAATTAAATAAATGAAAAAAAAATTCAATAGATGTTTATTTGCAATATTACCATTATATTTTATTACAAATGCTTCTGTGTGGGCAACATTATCGTCGTAGAGCGTGAGTGTTGAATTAATTCCAAGGATTCTATTGTTTTTTGCGATCTGCGACTTTGCGTAGTAATAAACAAAACCTTTGTGTAGTAGGAACGAAACTCTACTATGTTAAACATCATTTACTACGCTGTATATTAAATAATTTCATTTCATTTAGAATAAATATTTGGTATTCAAGCGTGCTACAAAGCGAGCTCGCGGCCAAAAGCTTGACTGTTAGTCTTTTAAAAATATGACTATCGCTGATAGTAGCTGATTATGATTATAATTTGAATAAACATAATATTGATATTAATAATACATGGAGTTTCGTGAGTTTGTCTTTAGAACAATAACAAAAGTTATTTAGATTTTAACACAGCTATCATTTTTAATATCTGGAATAGTATATGGTCTCACATAAAACTGCGAAATCCGTTACAGCAGTACCTACTGCTTTTACACGAACTAAAACCCAACCTATATCTGTGTCTGACTACCAGACTAACATAGAACAAAGGATATATCGCTGCATTCAATTGTGCGCGCAATTTAATCGTAAAATTAATTATAATCATTTGATTATAATATCACAATTTGTTGTAAGACGCAAGTTTGTAAGAAAGCAGAAAGTAGTCGTTGTATATAACAATGGGAAAAATAAAAAAAAGCAATAAAAAAGCTTAGTAAATGATAGTGGAACTAGAAAAGTGCGCGACCGCAAGCGATCTGCGCGGGCGTCGTAAACATATTTATGACAGTTTTACAATGGCGTTACATAATGCGCGCCCGCTTGCGCCTTGACATTGCACGACACACTGAACTGCGCACGTGTATCGTAAATCATTTATGTACGTACACAGCCATTCCATTGGAAAACTTGAAGTGAACACATTCGTAAAAGTCCAGTTTTAATGGGACAGCGAATGGTGAACTAGTTGAATTTTTCCTTTCGAACTTGAATTATTACAATATTCAATTGCTCCATATGTGTATACAAGTTCATTGATCGCATGGATGCCAAAGTGTAACTTTATAAGAATATTTTTAGATAATAGTATTCCAACAAGGTTCTCTTTTTATCTTGTTTATGTATCGCAAAAGTATGCGTTTGACATTGAAGTTATTACATGCATTATTGATATCCTGTATGCGTTCATATCAAGATAGGATTAACCATTTTTATCGCAAAAAATTGACCGAACCATTTTTTTTGATTAAATATCAGTTAATCTAATAATTTGTTTATTTCAAACATTACTTGATGAATAATTGTTTATAATAATAGTACTTAATAAATAATCTACAAGTGTTCTTTTACAATACAAAATAGATACTAACGCACTTTTAGCTTTGGCACTAGTTATAAGTACATGACATATCAAGCATATTATAAGGAATTCTCGTTCTTTTCATTTTTGAATTTTAATGTGCACTAAAAGAAAATATCGCTGTAGGTAAAGCGGAGGGTAATAAATGTATCATTACGAGACAAATCGCTTGTTGATAGGTTTGAGTGTCCGATGCCAATTTACACGCAAATGATTCAAAGTTTGCTGGTTTGCGAAACCAGGAAAGGAATTGCACAGAAACCCATAGTTGTGATATAATGGCCTTTAACGACGTCGAGCAGGTGTCCGCCTCGGTGAAAGTGCGGGTACCTATACGTTAGGCCGGTTACTTGCAAAATGCTTTGTGCGATGTCTAATATGGAAATTATGATGACTATAACAACGCGGTATTGCAGATAAATGCCACGGCTGTTGGTCTATTGCGCGCAAGACGATGCGTCACGGCTGGGGCACGCGACGGGCCACGTGTAGAGAAACCCGGCCGAGCGACGGACGCTAACTAAATAAATCACGAAATCTGGAAATCGTTCGAAACAATTGAACAATTTATATTGTTTGTATTATGTCGCTTCTTGTCGCATGATGTATAACGCGGGATGCTTAAGCAACCATTTGCTCAGATGTTAAGTATATGAAAGCGAGCACGATTTGTGTCACGCTCTACTTGAAACTCTCGGCGCGGTGTCCGGGCACTTTAAGCAACGTAGCTGCGTAAGTTTGACTAAAAAAATCCTTATATTACACAAACAGCAGTGTCTGTTGGTCTGCCGTTATTTGATCTCCTGTTTTAAAGATAAAATTAAAAGCCTACTTTACAGGAGTAATAAAGCAATATCAAAATAATAAAGCAATATCTATACGTGCGTATTGTTAGTAAAATATATTAACTCATTATTCAAAACGCATACATTTCCGATCTCTACTCGCATGCGCAGTTTCTCCGTCGCGTTGATACTGCTATACGAGCTGATATGTATAGAAAGTACATACCCTTTTCTTGCGCGGATGGAGATCTTCATAGTCCATTGCAATGCCCTCGTCGCTGAAGGAGGAAGACACCGGGGGAGGGGAGGGTGTGCTGGACCGCCACGAGGAGCCCGAGCTGCTGCTGGCGCCCGGCGACACTGACGACCGGCCTCCCCATGGACCTGATACACAACATTACTTAGTCGCAATCGTTATTCGATTGTGTGTATATTTTCTGAGATGTGTGATATGTACCAATCCGCTTTTGGCCAGCGTGGTAGACTATGGCCTAAACCCCTCTCACTATGAGAGGAGACCCGGTCCAGCAGTGGACCATTAAAGGGTGAAAAAAAAATACAATTGGGTTCGTTTTGATACATAAAAGATGAGGAAAATGACCGCCATAGGAACTAATGTCGATACGAAAGCTGTGGAAGACTGAAAACGCAAGATATTTTGAGACGACTCAGTGAAAAGCCTAGTAGTAGAACATAGAATATTATAATAGTAATATTTCATAGAATATTATACTAAAGGATGACACGTTGCATGCTGGGGATGCGTAATAAGTATGACTAAATTACTAATCACTTAAGTGTAATAAACTAATAAACATGACGAATGCTTTATAAAACTTAGTTATTTGTCAGCGTTTTTATACAATTTCAACGTGATCGTACAATCACGACAGTGCTCAACGTCGTAGGCAGAGGGCACAGAGTGTCAAATATCACTGTCTTTACAGATCTGATGAGTACTTCTACATCAATTCTCTGCAAACTTGTATTTAACATTTACCATTACACAAATGGACATTTAATAACAACCCAAAAATTCAAATTCAAATTGTTTTATTCATTATAAGGACCATACATAACTGCACTTAAGGAAAGTCATGTGAGCCATTATACAACTTCGGCTTTGTGCCTCAAAATCATTCAAAGATAAGGAAAAGCACAGAATACCCGCCGAACAGTTAAATAATAATTACAGTGCACACATCGGATTATCGTTATCCAATTAACGTGTGTACACTCGAGCAATGGACGAGAGTGTCAATTTGCGCCATAATCATATCACCCATGATATATGGAAATTATTTCGGCCGACGTTGTAATTACGTAAGCATTCACCGCCGCAGCTATGATACATTAAATCGCCGTGCAATGTGTTCGTGCGGAGTTTCTGGACGAAATGAGGCTATTGACGATCGGTTACAAAGCCCACTAGGTCTTCTGTTATACGTTATTTCTGTAAATTGTATGCTTATTTAACTTTCGTGTGGAATATTTTATAAAATGTGTGTTTGACGCATGGCGGTATTAATCGGTATAATGTATAACGTAAGTCACAAACGCTGAAGAGAATATTAAACGGTAGCAAATGTAATATTTGTTTGTTTTAATACATTCATTTGAAAATTGAGAATAATGCGATTGGAGAGGAATTAAAGCGGAGAAAAGCTTCATAGGCAAGTGGATGAATATAAATTAAAAATACATATTCAGTGACAGAACATAAAATCACTATTTAACGGAGCTTAAAAGATTATAGGCTATAAATTCATTTATAAATAAACGCGCATTTCACATTTTTAACGTCCTTAGGTTGGGCAAACGGCGGTGAAACCCCGTTTTAAGACGATTAACATCTTCTGGGAAGCGAGGCCCGCGCTCGCGGCGGACGAAGTTGTGTAAAACATAAAAAAATGTATAATTTCAGTTCACGCGTTTCGATATTAGGGTTTATTGATTTTCCGACAATTCACGGGCTGTTAAAGTTACTTTTAATTGAATCCAGAATTGTGTCAGATAGCTATGTATGTATACATAATACCGAAGAAATCTACCTGCATTACGTATGTACCGTACATTGAGTATGAAATTTAATGCTACGGATAGAGGTAAATATGTCAATATTACGATCGTATGAGTCTGAAATAGTAACCGAAATGGAAAAAGTATTAATAAATCGCAAGTAAATAAATACGAAACATATAGTATAATAAAATGATAAAACCGTGTAACAAAAAAAAATTGAAATAAACCTCAAATTATCAAGTATATATCAAAATATATCAAAAAGAAATTCAATAGAAAATCAGCTCAAGAGAAAAAAAGATTCTCGGAAATTAATAAAAGCGATCCAACTGCAATTAAGGATCGGGGTCGCACTTCCGTTACGTAAAGTAATGAAAAACAGAAACGCTTTTTAAATATCCGTTTATTTTTTTTTATTATTCTCTTCTTAATAAGGAGCAGCACTTAGTTACGTATCGGCGTTCTCGAGTTACGGCTGGCCGAAAGCAAAAAAAAAACGGCAAAATACCAAAAAAAAGAACCAAAAAAAAATGGGAGATCCGGCAAAGCTTTCACTCAAAGTCCCATTTTGTTCGTTCAACAAAAACATTCCGGACGCATCTCGCGCGAAACCTTTGTTGTGAAAATATGACGCAACCTCAAATGAGTTCCGTAAACAGCTCGGGTATCGGTACACAAAAATGCATTTATTCCTTACCGACTCCGGTCGCCGACAATCAGTGTATCCGCGCCGTATAAATACATTTTTTACACGAGCTTTTATAAATGTGAAGGTGACATCCGTGTGTAGTGTTCACTGGGCGATGGTTCCGTATTTGAAATAAATGTTGCTATGAGGGTACTCTTTACCGACAGTCAAGGGTCACCTGTCATCCCCCTCCCCCCTCAAGTCATGTTAGATGAAAACCGGTAAATTGATATTTTTCTCCGGATAATGAAACGATAATTACTGTTCAAAAACATATACATACATAATGTTTACTTGTCAGTTTTTTGTTACATTATAGTCAAAAGTGTGTTACAGGCTCGATTCTCTAAAAGTCTAAAGCATGGTTTTTCAAACTTATTGTTCCACTTACCCCTATAAGACTTTAAGGACCACAGCGAACCCCTTTAAAAATACTGACTATAGAAAGGCATTTTATTAAAAAATAATACAAAAACTCTACAGATAAACATGTTAACCAAGCATTAGAATCTAATACTAAATATTTATATTATTACACTGCCATTACGTAAATTTTGTCGCGTACCTACTATGGCTCAATGGCGTACGCCCAGGGGTACGCGTACAACACTTTGAGAAACCCTGCTCTAAAAGACTAAAGTCAACCCTGCGTACTATGACTGTAGTAAACATTACACGTAGTTACGAAATTCAATATATCTATCTATCTAACTATAATAATATGTACATCGAAGCGATAGAGGATTCAGTATGTTTCTACAATGTTTTCTCACCCAGTTCGCAGTGTTCTGTTAGTCGATAAAATTGTATAAGAAAACACGTAAATAAGGTTTTAATGAAGTGCGCGGAGTTATAAAAGACTTAATGCGATCGAATGAGGACGCGCGGGCCGTTTGGATGGAAACCGTTGCTTCCAATCTGATACGGATTGAATCATCTATACGACTGTCCGTACAATTTTTACATCGTTAACGTAATATAAGTCTTTACCACAATGAGCCTATAGTCTTTCTACCTCCTGTGTACAAAAAAAAATTGATTGATTAATGTAAAGTACATTACCATATAAAAAGCATCCTGTATATACATATGGTATATACAGCGTGCTCGGCATACGAACTGCGCTATATATCCAGACCAACAGCGTAGGTATATATATTTTTAGAAGTAACAAATATGATTTTCAAAACACTGTATACAGTATCGTTGATGTGCATTAAAAGATGACGATTGCAGAACTTTGTCAGATCCGTTAGATTAAGTACAATCGCTGCTCTCTGCCTACCCCGTTAGGGATGTAGCGTCGTGGTATAATATACATATATATCGCTTAATAATCACGAACATTAGCCAGATTATAGATCTATGCTAATATGTTGAATTTCTATAATAAGTCACTAAACAAAAGTGCATAAGCATTAGTTGCATTCCAAATAAAGGTTGACCTTCCGTGCATTAATTAACAAGGAACCCACGGAACTTAAACGGTGCATAACAACGCGAAGGGGATGAGGTAACATTAAAATAAGTTATATTAGAATGAATACAATGCATTCAACGGTGTTCATAGCGAAGCATATGTGAATCGTTGCGCTGGGCGATTAGCAATAAAATCATCTTCCGCTTGCAATAATATACGACGGTTATTGTACCTCATTGCTACCGTTAACGTTGCGTGAGACAGAACAAACGCTCTCTGTACGAATTGCTTTCCGGGTAATGGAGAATTAGGCGTTTCGACTGCATGAGAGTTTCTCGAACGTTCCAGTGTTTCCCGCTAAAATGCGGGAAATGGACATCGATATGATACCAGTACCATAGAAAACATAGTTAATCCGAAATCTTCTTCAAGAGTACGCGGGAAGAATATCCAAGACCCCCCCCCTGCGTCAAACTCACCCCCAACCCCGCCCCGCGTGAACAAACGAAATTCCTATGCATTGTTACATGTATCTGTTTTCCGACTTAGTTCTAGATCAGGTTTATTGTCCACAAATTGTACTAACCGATTTAATTGATGTCACAAACGACCATGTTTTGCTCTCGTGTGACACGCGACGCATAAAGTACGATTTAGTGTCCATTTACATCTCGGGACATTAATAAAAACGGGCAACGCGTTGTGTTGTTACTTGATAAAGATTAACAATCATAAAAAAATCAGCGCGCGACCCAGAAATTTTGTTTAGCTCTCTGTTTTTAGTATTCCTTTTAAAAACCTCATAAACGTACGTACGTATGTATGTAGCTATGTAACGAAATCGTATAACATTTCGTTTAATTTTTACGAAGCGAGTCAGTTTAGCCTTTCGTGTAAAAACACACGTTCTCATTATAAATAGAAAGCAATGTTACATTAGCCCATACAAAAAGTATGTAGTATACCATACACATGAACATATGTGTGTTTTACATTTGTGTATGTGTGTTGCAGTTACAGTCAATTATAAAAATCCCTATAGGTAAAACAACAATTGAATAAATTTTTCTCGTCATAGCAAATCCCATATACGTGATCATAAAATTAAAACTACATATATATTTTATGGTACAGAGCAGTGATTTAACAAAAACAAAGCTCTGTTGTCTATGCAGTATCATTAAAACTTACTGTACAGTTTTTGTCTGTCTATTTGTTCCGGATAATCTCCGGAACGGCTGGACCGATTTTGACGGGACTTACACGGTCAGATAGCTAACGTATTAAGGAATAACTTCGGCTTTATTTTAGATTTATATAAAATCTTATGTTTTGTTCAATTGTAACTCGAACGAAGTCGCGGGCACTGCATTTCGAAAATAAAAAGAGTCACGTTATATTAAATCTACACAGACGGGTCTTTGCAGAGCGATGAACGCTTATTTTGGTCGATAGTGTTTCACTAATTAGTGATAACATCAAAGAAGGCACAGAGGCGAGCAACGGGCCGGCAAATTGAGCCACCGACGAAATTACCACGCTCTCTACAATCACACGAGTCACTGTACACACATCGAACACACACATACACAAATTAATCGTTGATTAATTAATTTCAATTAAAGTCCACTGCAAACAATTACCAATGTAATTAACTAGTTAAACGTTACGCGTATGATGTAACACGTACACAAGTCTATGTCTGAAACATCTAATATCGACATACGTAATTTGGGATATTTGGCAAGCTTTGGAGCGGGCGATGATTGTAAGCTATCTGTAAAGCTTTGACGCGGTCGTCAATTTGATGAGTGACCGCTGGTGGTAAATTTACAGGAGCAATCCCGAGAGCAAGTGAAGCATTTGTTAAGTATTGACATGATATCGAGTATAGCGTGACTCTACACGGCCAAGCGCGGAGATACACACATCCATACATCCATACATTGAAGTGTCTGCCTGTGATTTCAAAATAATTGTTTTCTTGATTGCCTATAGTTATTTACACGATATTAACACACAAACGTTTTTTTTATCATTCTTGTGTTTCTTTTTGCATCTGGGCCAATCTCTGGAAAGGCTGAACCGATTTTAATGAAACTTTTGCAGTAAGATACAAGGAGGGTATAGAGCCACATATGGGCTCCTTTTTATTATCCGCGGGCAACACCGTAGGGCAGCTAGTAGCAACATAACGTCTTAATAAAAAAAATATTCGCCTTTTGTCGGTTGAAAGGAGAGCAGTTTTAAAATGTACCACGTTTAGCGTCGCCGCCGTAACGGGCCTTATTGCGTGCACACAAGACCGAAAATGGCTTGATGTCGATTAAGATAGGCTTTTCCAGCTCAGTACGCGCGCGACCGGCGGCGTCGCTTCCGTTTCCCCGCATGGCACAACACAGTGACATTATTCGTTACTACAAGTCGTTATATCTTACATACAAGTTGCGACGCGCGGTTTTACTCGCGTGTACTACCAACCTTTAATTCGTTTATAGCTCATTTTTATTTCCATCTATGAGTATGTCTGTATACAAATTTTACATTTCAAATTGAAAAAAAAAACGAATTTTTTATTAGGTCTATATTTCTCATCGGTCCGATATTGCCGGCTCAAGAGGAACAGTAATGTCTATTATAGTATGCTCAAACTCAAAAGCCACACACGAATTGAGCATGAGCATAAAATGAAACTAATAAGAATGAAAGCAATGAAAAAACCTTATAAACTTTACGATTTTTACAACCGAGAGATATAAGACGTTTGATGTTCACGAGAAATATATTGATCGGGTCGATCTCTCATAAACCACCATAGGAACAGTTCTCAATAGATTATTTATGAGCACGCCTTAAGATTTTACGACACCATCAACAGACATACAAGATAAATACATACATATATATGACGAAGATATATAGAATTGAAGGAAAATTCATCGTACGGGGTGTGGCAGCTGCATACAGATGTAATAGTGTCAATTGAATGGAGGGTTGAAATACAATTGACGGAAATGGAATTCAATAATGTGCAATCGATTCGGGAAAAATTCCATGCATTTACTAACCGATTTTCACTGAACACAACATTGTATGACATTTCGAAAAACATAACAGAGCTTCCAGGTAACGTTGGAACTAACGGTCTGTGGGTAGACCGGATGCCGCACCGGAAAATGTTACAGTTACCTGACGATTCCAACAAATTGAACGGATTCACACGCGCGTGGAAATCCGCCAAACTGGAGACTATTAATTAAGACCGGCCTCGTGGTCGAGCAGTTAGAGACCCTGACTGTGAAACCGGAGGTCGTGGGTTCGATTCCCACCCAGAACAAACA
>DWQT01002559.1:0-13930 GCA_018244895.1 Myscelus amystis hages | reverse complement strand
TAAATGAATAAACAGCTCCGTTGCAAAATTAGCAACATGGCGCTTGGTAACTTTTTCCTTTCCACCGTCGATATGTACTATAAGAAAAACAAAAACTTTTAGGTGTCTGTCCTCCAAACGTTCGCTAAGTACAAGGATCAATTCACCGTTGATCTTGGTGGTGAGCATGGCCGCACCGCTCTGCATGTCGCTGCTATTCAAGACCATGATTTGTGTGCCAGGATCCTGGTAAGAATCTTGAGAGAGGTAGCTTGTTAGAAAAATTGTTCCAAGATTACACTATAAATGCTAAACAGTGTTATTCACTTTGAATAAAAATACTTCTAGGTTTCTTTGCCTTTCATTCATTATTATTTCTTTCTCGCGCAGAATTAATGCGTTCTTCCTTAGCGTTGGATATATCTACATACGTAGAGTCAAAACATTGTCAACGGCCTTAACTAAACAAGAATGAAACAAAATTTTAGTTTTATTCTCAAATTTAAACGAAACTATAAATGGAAGTACATAGTCAGTTTATGTTAAAATACATATGTGTTTACCAGATTTCAGATTTAGGGGCAGATAGCAAACGTCCCTGTAATAATGGATACTATCCCATCCACGAGGCTGCGAAAAATGCTTCGTCTAGAACTATGGAAGTTTTCCTCCAATGGGGCGAATCTAGAGGTTGCACGAGGGAACAAATGATGTCGTTATTCGACAACGAGGGTAACGTTCCGCTGCATTCAGCAGTGCACGGCGGAGATATAAAGGCAGTAGAACTTTGCATTAAATCCGGCGCTAAAATTTCTACACAACAATACGATTTTTCGACGCCAGTTCATCTTGCTTGCGCTCAGGTGATTTTTCTGGCCTTTTCTTTGATTCTATTGTGTAGATAATCTCATCTTTATGAGTCAACGAGAAATGTGAACAAACCATTTGAAACATTTGTTAGTTTCAAATAAGTCAAACCAATAAGAAATAAGAAAATAATCATGATGTTTAACAAAATACTATGTTTATAATCCAGGGTGCACTAGAAATAGTGAAGCTTATGTTTGAAATGCAACCTGAGGAGAAAATAGCTTGCCTGACCTCCTGCGACGTACAGAAGATGACCCCACTCCACTGCGCTGCCATGTTCGATCATCCAGACATAGTCAATTACTTGGTAGCTGAGGGTTCTGACATAAATCCTCTAGATAAAGAAAAAAGATCGCCACTTTTACTCGCGGCGTCGAGGGGAGGTTGGAGGACGGTTCATACTTTGGTACTGTTTTTATTGTTCAATGTATTTTTTAATAAATTTATATTGGTATTCTTTCATAAAACCTTTTTTACCCATATTTGTTTTTGTTATTAAAGATTCGTCTCGGCGCAGATATTGAATTGAAGGACATAAATTTACGGAATGTCTTGCATCTTGTGGTAATGAATGGTGGCCGCTTGGAAGATTTCGCTGCTAACTGTAAAGTAAGTTGTTTAACATTAACGATAAAAGGCGATCATTTAATTTTTTTCCTAGAAAGAATACAAACTAAATATTGAGAAATACATAAAAATCATGTCTCTAACTAGGATACAGATATCACATTCAGAAGCTACCAGAGTTACTAGTGGTGTTCACTCATATGGTTAAAAGTGTAAAGACGACAAAAAATACCATTTAGTAACAATATAAATAGAATAATACTAAACACGATTGTAAAATCCCAAATTAGGTAATAAAATGCCCGTGTTATGGTGAATAACCGATAGACGTTTATGTGGTATACTTCGATAAACCAAACGGTTATTTTGATTGCCTGTCGTATTGTGGATACAAAGTATAATTTTTTTTTAAATAGAATATTCAAATACAAAACGATTTTGATGCAAATGATCTGACAGCTTAATATTCCTCATAAATAAAACCGTTTGCATTTAGGATCGCTGCGAGAAGAGCCTGATAGAGTTGCTCAATGAGAAGGACAATACAGGATGTTCCCCGCTGCACTACGCCAGTCGCGAGGGCCATATTCGTTCTCTAGAAAATCTAATCAAGCTTGGTGCTTGCATTAATTTGAAAAACAATAGGAATGAAAGTCCCTTACACTTCGCCGCAAGGTACGTTATGAGAAGATATGAGGAGGGGGAAATGATTAAGGGAACGTATGCCATTTATTCGCAAGAGAATATTTTGGTTATGTTTTATCAACTCGTGGTACATCTATGACTAAAATATTCTAAAAACGAAGAGATAAAGTTAATTAAAAGTTCCTCTGTCATTCAAAACAGAATTGCACCCGAAAATTAGCTTAAGTTTTTGTACGGAAATTAAATTAAGTTTTGTCTTGTAAGTGAAATTTCTTACATAATATAGACAATAAAGAATCTTTAAACCAAAACCGAAACCGAACAGTTCAGCGTTCCCGATCTCGCGCCATGTGCATATCAGACGCAGAATCATGAACTCTTATTAAATACACTCGTATATGTGTATATCTTTTTGATTTTGGAAATTGTTATTTTGTTCTCAATTTCAGATACGGTCGATATCATACAGTGAGCCAGTTGTTGGACTCTGATAAAGGCACCTTCATCATCAACGAAAACGATGGCGAAGGTCTCACACCTCTCCACATTGCGTCTCGGGAAGGTCATACCCGAGTAGTGCAATTACTTCTGAACAGGGGTGCGTTACTTCACAGAGATCATAACGGTCGCAACCCATTGCATCACGCAGCCATGAGCGGATACACTCAAACAATAGAACTTTTACATTCCGTGCACTCCCATTTGCTGGATCAGATAGACAAAGATGGTGTAAGTAAAATCCAATTGACTGTAAAGATGACTTTTGAACAGATTCCCACAAGATGGATACTCTGTATTTCTAAACACGGAGCTGGTTTCAAAATTATGTCGCGCTCTTTATAAAGCTTGCTTACAACGCTCTGTGTGGTGTCTTAACATATTTCATAAGACATACACTTTGCGCATCCTGTTAACCATTTTCTTAGTGATATTTATTTTTATCTGTCTGTTTCAGAATACTCCACTTCACCTTGCTACAGCGGAGAATAGACCGAATTCTATTGCTCTTCTTCTGTCAATGGGATGCGGACTGTGCTACAATAACAGAGATATGAGCGCCATTGACTATGCCATCTATTACAAGTTTCCGGAAGCGGCCCTCGCAATGGTCACCCACGAACAACGGTATTACTACTATAATTGTATTTGAAACTATCATTCGAGTTTTTCACGGGAAAAACGTTCGTTCAGTTGTTCATTAAACCTACACGTTTCACTACATAACTGAAAGTAATGTAAGTAACATTAAGCTATCAGACAGACGATTGCTGAGATTATAACTAATGAACATTGTGACATAAACCACGACATACAAGCAGATAATACCTAAATATTAATGCAATTCGTTATTAAATATCTACGAAACTAAAATAGATACTGTCAAAAATCATTTCTTCTAATAACATTTTTACATTTAAAGGGCCAAAGAAGTAATGGCTTTACGCTCTGATCGCTATCCGTGTGTGACATTGGCACTGATTGCCAATATGCCACGTGTCTTCGAAGCGGTGCAGGACAAGTGCATAACCAAGGCAAATTGCAAAAAGGACTCTAAGAGCTTTTACGTAAGTTACGTATACATTACCCGACATGATTGCTCATTTGGTTCTTGTTGTTTTTACATGTTTTACTAATCTACTTTTCTTAATTTTGGGAGACTTTCGACGCCTCAATTGGTAGTAGCGCCTTGTTGATCTATTTCTGATAGATCTTTAATTTGTTAGAGGAAGTCGATCGTCAAATCGACAAGACAATATAATTACACAATTAGGCTAGTCCCACATATCGGGTTCTTTTTAAATGTCTCAACCACTACTGGCAGCTGAATTTCACTGAGCAACATGATTATCATCTTTGATCGCCAATGAGACAGCATGAGCCGTGGACAATAATACGAAACTTGACGGTTGTATACAATATGTCGGCGTATATAAAAATCGTCTACTACCAGGTTACTGCGTAATTAGTTTATCGGACGCACATTTTCTATTTACAAATATGATAAGTAACCAAAGGCACTGGCAATCCAACAATCATAATATAACATATTGTATGATACGACAGCAGTTTGGCCGTGGTGTGGTGGAGTAAGAAAAAAGGCTGCAAATAAAAGAATGCAATTTGTGTATTGTAGTTTGTATATTATAATGTTTCTCCTTTGTTAGCGCTATTATTAATTCGTTTAAAAAAATTTAGATCAAATACAGCTTTGAGGCGCTAGTTCCCCAGCCTATGGAAGATGATGGGAACAGTTCCAAAACGTCTCAAATTCCATTACCAGCCCTTAACGTAAGTTGTCATAAGTAATAAGGATATATATATATATATATATAATTTTGTTATTTTCACTTCATCACAGATTAAGTACTCTTTCAAATACTACCAACACTCGAAGCTTCAAATAGAAGCGCTGAGACAGGCGCGGAACGACCCAAAGTTTCGACCAGAACCGTTGAATGTTATCAACGTGAGTGGAGTGTCGCTATATCACAATGACGCTTCGCTTGTAATGTAATTTAAGACATATTTCATTGGATATCGTTCTTTTGGTTTATCAAATTATTTGTACTAACTACGGGCTTACGTGCTAACTTTTATCATTAAGTTCATTGCACATCATCACCCAGTCATAGTATGGCTCCGGAAAAATCTATTACCATTCATAAGGTACAACGGTCGAATGAACATATATCATAGACCTCATATAATATATTTATGTAGAAAACTATTCAAATTATTCTAATCATGAAAATATTAATCAACGATGTAAAAGTTCCCTTGATGATTTTGGGTTACAAAATTTTCTTTTATGGAGGTATGATGTGACTTAGAATTACAATACCTACAATTGAAGATTTAGCATAATAATGAAATAAAATCATTTTTATGGATTGAAATACTGAATTGAATTACTATCAGTACATAAGTCAAAAACTAAGACGTGAGCTGACCGGGATTACAATTAAATAATAATCTGAATCATCCCTGGATAACATTATCGGTTAAAACTTACTTATTTTAATGGTTAATTTATATGATCAGCGAAATAATACCACAATTCGCATTATACACATATTTCCACAGCAAAGCTTGCGTTACACAATGTTCTACACAAACATATGTACGTACACAATTAACATGTTTGGTGATTGGATTATAATGTGTCCTGCTATTAAATATTACTTACTTGTAAATACTTACAGGGGTTACGTAGCACGTACTGTTTACATGTTTCTTTACTAAATCTATCTACAACTGTGTGCAATGAACAATGAGAGGTTAGCCGAATCTGTTTTCAGGCCATGGTTGCTCATGGGAGAGTAGAACTACTTGCGCACCCTTTAAGCCAGAAGTATTTACAAATGAAGTGGAATTCTTACGGCAAATACTTTCACCTGGCCAACCTGTTGTTCTACAGCGTATTTCTTCTATTTGTAACGCTGTACTCCTATCTGCTCATGATAATAACAAAAGTGAAAACCGGATCTGACGTGCCATATTCTGTTCTAAACTTTTCAACCAACGATGATGTGGACGCATTCAATGTTCTAAACGGAACCGTAACGAATGTGACGGCAGGTGAATATTGCAATCACTCCCTAATCAATTGCCTTTAGATGTTACGTTATGAGTTTATCTATTTGATATCCTTTCATCGTTAAAATATGTGAAGTGATGTGATTATTCCATTCATGGTCGCATTTATTTCATGCAATTGTGAGAGGCCTGGAAAAGGTGTCATCATGCTATTCCATTGTTGTTAGACAATTACAGTAATTAGCGGACGACTCATACGATAGATTTCTTAAGCCGTCTTTAAGTATCCAATACAGCTTAACTATAGTTACCTATCCTTAACCATAATAACCAGGAACAACTGCTTGGTTGGAGTCATTAATGTTTGTCATCATGATGTATGTATTTCAGAATTCGAAAAGATCGTTGCCATGTATACAAGCACTGTGACTATCCTCGTTTACAATTCCATGTGCTTGGTTCGCGAGGCGTACAACATTCGGCAGCAAAAGTGGCATTACATTTTCGACCCATCAAACATAGTGGCGTGGACGCTTTATATTTGTTCCACTTTAATGGTCCTCCCGTCAATATTCGACGCAAATTATGATATACAGGTAACTTTCAATAAATCGTAATTTAAGTAATAGCGGACTTCGTAAAGTTAATAGAATAAAACTCATTATTAATCAATCTTAAAAACGGATTGTTTAAAAAAAAATTGAAACAAGTAGCGCAGTAGCTACTGTCTTTAATTGGGTCTCAGGCTAGAACTAACCAGACTTTATTGAATTCCAATAAGATCGATTCTTATGAATTATGCAAAAATTGTGTTCAATCTATATTGACAAACATACAAAGTTACATTTGGTTATATTATATTAACAAACATTAGATGTTTGATATGCTATGACTAAGAACTGTTTTGTATTTACAGTTGTCGTCGGCCGCCATAACTGTTTTCCTCAGTTGGTTCGAATTGCTTCTATTGCTACAACGTTTTGATCAAGTCGGCATCTACGTGGTGATGTTCTTGGAGATCCTACAGACCCTCATCAAAGTCTTGATGGTGTTCTCGATACTGATTATTGCGTTCGGCCTGGCATTTTTCATTCTGCTGTCCAAAGTGGGTGTATTGGTTGAAAGGATTTTACTTAAACAACCTCAAGATAAATTTGAAGTAAATTATCATTTTTGCTTTAAGTGCGAATTTAATTTTTGCATGGGATTAGATAGTTGGTATTGTTCATCATTTCATATGAAAGGAAAGCAATTAGCTTGTCCAGAGAAAGAAATTAAATTTAAAGTATTCGCTTAGAACATTTCAAATATGTTTAGCACCGATACGTTCACTACTACTATGTTCATATCCCTGAAAATATACTGACGCGATGGTTTTTGAAAAACATTGACAAAGATACACAAGTTCATGACTTAATTTATTAATACGTCAGCTAGCGCTTTGTCATATACATACATATATGTAGCACCGATTGCAGTTGCATAGCTTAAATATAAGCGTAGCGTGCTTGCGACTGAGTTCATTATTACGGATAACCGCTGGCATAAACCAGCATTTAAAATACGTGGCAGTTAACGCCAGTATATTACATAACTTGCGAATTATTATAAATAACGCTCCAGTGTTCCGCCTGCGTAAATGATCTTTATAGTAACTATGTTCTCAGTAAGCTGACCTAGTGATTTCCACAGGGCCACCATTTATCCTTCAGTAGCATTCCAATGTCACTGATGAGGACCTTTGCAATGATGCTTGGCGAACTCGATTTTGTTGGAACATATGTACAGCCATACTACAGATCCGAAACGGACACCACATTGCCGTTCCCCATCACGACGTTCGTTATACTTTTACTCTTCATGGTCTTCATGCCGATTCTCTTGATGAACCTCCTCATCGGTTTAGCTGTTGGAGACATTGAGAGCGTCAGACGAAACGCGCAGTTGAAACGTCTAGCTATGCAAGTAAGTGGTGTACGAGTACATTACATCAAACTAGCTTGAGAGTATAGTGCAGGAATAATTATATCGTATGCCCTTCAAAGTACAGATGAGCAATATACACGTAGAACTAACTACGGGGACACTAAATCACTCCTAACCCATTCCAGTCTCAATTGTAAATGACCTACATCTTATACCGTTATTCTATTCTCTTTTGCTTAAGCCATGAAAGCCAGGACTATTAAAACAAAACATCATCAAAGTAGAAACTTGTGTCTACTGGTGTAAAATATTGTAGTAGTAAATTGAAATAATTTCAGATCGTCTAATAAACACTACATTTCAGGTTGTCCTGCATACTGAATTGGAGCGAAAATTACCGGCGTTCCTTCTGGAGAAAATTGACAAGAACGAGCTAATCGAGTACCCGAATAACAAAAAGTGCAAGCTTGGCTTCCTCGACCTTATGCTGCGCAAATGGTTCTGCAATCCTTTCAGTGATGATGGTTTGCATCACATGTTTTAATGTTTACGAATTTGTTCTTGCTGAAGTTGATATGTTATTCATATAGATTATTTTATTCTTCTTAAAGATTTCAGGAGGTGTTATAGTCGAGGTATAGGTTCTTCGACGAGGCACATAAAGCTTTGTCATGTAAACGCTTGGTTTGCTTGGTGGCCTTTTGCGTTTATTTTCAATACCTACGTACTCAACAACTACACACCTCACCTGTTTGCATGGCTCAATCTCGGCTCCAAACGATGCTTCGGACAGCTACGCATTTAAATTTCTTGCTCTCTGGCACCGCGTGGCGTGACTCGCGTTTGATGAGTTTGATTGTTCCAGCTGGTCTTGACCTGGTTCTAGAGAGCAGCGAAGACTACATCGCTGAGGAACTCGAAAAACAGAAACGTCGCCTTCGCGAATTATCCAATCTCATGGAACAACAATACACTCTCATCAGACTGATCGTGCAGGTATGTTTTATATCGGCACCAAATTGACCACAATTTATATTTGATACATTTTAGCACTAAAGTAAAGGAAACTCACGCACATTCGTAAAAAAAAAGTTTTCTTCATTTATTGATGAATAATTCACTTGGATCTAAATATATGAAGGGAGTAAAATTAAAAAAAAAACGCAGTCTTTCTTTTCCTGCAAAGTATGTATTTAATAACATTATTAAAACTGTAATTGTAGACGACTGAACCAAATTTAGTTCCGTGTCACTTTTTACATAACATATGTAAGAAACCTTGAAAAGTATATTCCATTTTGCTGTAATATTGTTGTGTTTTCAGAAAATGGAAATTAAGACGGAGGCCGACGACGTCGATGAGGGGGTGTCGGCGAACGCGTCTCGCTTGGTACCGCGCTGGTCGTCTCCGAGAAGCCGCAAGAAGCTACGTTCAGCCACTTCATTTAGTAAGGGCGGTTGATAAGGTCGTAACGCTAATAACATATTTTTATGCCATTTAAACAATTTACAGTAAGGATTGGCCATGTCGTCAAAATCATACCACTGCACCTTATTAAATGGGAGCTACCTTCTATTTGTATATTTAATTATGAATTATATTAATTAATTGTATATTTAATTTAATTATATTCAATTATTCTATCCAAGTACAATCGGTACAGTTTCATTACCTACTCAAAGACTGTAGGTATGTAGGTACTTTTAGGTATTGAACTATGTTTATAAATATAATATTAATTGATTGTTTATAATCCCTTATATCTATATATACGTACATACATTTATATTGAGGTTATTATTATATTCCATACTACTATTGTGAAGAGGTTTCTGTTTGTCCTTTTCTTACGTGAAAAAGCAGCAACTGATCACTGTGATTGTTGGTATGGTGTTATCTGAAAAGCTGGAGACTGCCATAGGCCACTTTTCGCGGTAATAATATATATCTCACTTCCATAGAAAAACAAGTCTTAATCAAACAAACGTTATAGATGGCATTACAGGCGCAACAGCGGTATGAAGTGTAAATAAAATAAATTCTTTTGATCATTCAATCGAAGCCGCGGGTAACAGCTAGTATAAATATAAAAAAAAACAACAGACTATTTATATAAAAATTCGATAATGTTCTTATATTGTTGTCTGAAACTTGAAATTATATTTTTGGATATATTAGATAAAAGATATGAAAGAAATCTTTTGGACTTGTTAACGTAATTACGCCTTGTACAATATACTCGTAATATTTAAATTCAACTGCAACGTCCTATGACACGCCGTCCCAAGTAATATATCCGTAAACAAAACATATTATATTTCCATACAGATCTTGCGCACAAACCATTTACAATATAATTCAAATTTTGAACATTTTTCTATCCGATGTTTTCTCTAGTGAATAATTAATATTACCTTTGTTTTTCCATTCTTACAAAAAGAAAAAAACATTTTCCGAAATCGCTGCTACCATTTTATATTAATTTATTCACTTCACAAAGTAACTATTAACACAAAACGTATATTAATTAGTTCAAAGTCAAGAAAACTGTGTCTCGGTATATTTCCCTGTCTCTGATTTTGAAAATGTTTTTCTGTATTCAAAAAATTGGAATAGTGAATTATTTATATTCGCAAATAAAAATTACTTCATTAACAGAAGTCTGCAAGGCATCTTAAAAATAAAATAAAATGTTTATTTGGTCACACTTATTTCATTGCAAGTAGATAATATTGTATTAAAACGTTTGAAAATCTATACACAAGAAGTAGCTGCAAGTTTGATGTAATCGTCATTAATAATCGCGACCGTTGGATCTGACGTGGGCGGTTCATTTTTCACGCCGATGTGCATTTACAGTCTTGACCCAAAACGCCTAATCTTTACTTGCTTGTTCGCCAATAACGGGCCGAAACGTAACGAGAGTACACGATAATACATGGATAATAGAAGAAAAAATAATACATTGTTGTTTTATAATCAAGCAAAGCAAAAAATATATATAAAAATTATATACTACATCTATATCTAACCTCTGTTACTGAAGTTTTTATTGAGTAAAGTATTATGTAACGGCATATATGTATGTATATGTATTTATTTACAGCTTAGGAATTAATGTATTCTAAGACGACATGGCTTAAAATAAATAAAGATATGTTATTTTTATATAGACTAAGTAGAATAAGTACAAATACAGCAAAATAATACTAATTGTTTTCTACGCCACTACGAAAGACACTTCTTTCGTCTATCAAGGTGTCAAGCCTTATAAAATGTTTTATCTTAATGATTTTACGAAGAGCATTGAATTGAAAATTTATAGTATCAATTCTGTTATTTTAATAAGTAAATAATAGTTATTTATAGAATTAAAAACTCGACGATTATTACTAGGATTGCTGATGAAAAATACTTTAATTATATGTTTAAACGTTCCCACGACACATTTGGAAATTGAGTAACAATTATTTTAAGAATAAATGCGTGTAACCATACATACATACATACATACATACATACCATACAGCTGTTTTTTTTTATTTTTCAAAATGTATTTCAAGTTTTATTGTTAGATATATAAATATTTCTAACAAGAATAATTTAAATGTAATTGAGATTTTGTGATTATGTCTTTAGGAAATCGGGTGTAAAATAATAAATACACTAAGGATATTCTTTACAGCTATTTTATAAAACCTATAAATTTACCTATAAATTTTCTATGTTAATTTTGTTTATTGCTCACAAATACGTACACATCGGTCGTGTTAACTTTCTGTCAAACTTAGGTAAATGTGTTAAAAATAATATAAATTAATAGTTATTAGACTAAGTACGAGTACATGTGACGTCTTGTACATATTTCAACATAACTAAATGTGCTTTTAAATACATTTAACTGTCATTACAGTACAATATAATATGTTTCAAAAAGACTATTCAAAATCCAAAGAGGCCGTATATCGAGAAACCTTTTATATTCGATCTTCGGAGCTATCAAGCGGCTTCCCTCTCGTGGCTTTAGCCCCGTTCATCAAACTATCACGTGCAGTTTAAGAGCACTTTATCAAACTCTATTTGCCGGCAAAGCCGGTCCGCCTTAAAATCCTCTTTTCCCGTCGCGTAAGAAGTTTCCTTGTAAGTTGCTGGCGAATTTACTTAATATGTACAACAACATGCATAGGACTGTTATTAATTTTTAAAATAAATCCGTTTTGTGAAAAGATACTTAATAATTAAATTAGGGCATTTCTGATAAAATTATAGCTTTTTTGATTTTTGTTACTGGATATACAATGTTAGAAACAGTTCTGCTGAGTGTTGGAATAAACTATGTTTTGTAGAAAGGGGTGTGCTTTTTTGACGTCTGTTTAATGTTTTCCATGACAATTTTTATAATTAGTATAAAAATGTGTATCAATGCCAAGTGGCGCGCCAGAATTGATTAAAGAACTTAGAAAAAAGTTGTTTTTCATTTTACACTGTTATTTTTGTTGTGTGAACATGTGCGAACGAGCAAGGAGTAATCGCAAGTGGCCGTGTACGGACAGCTGCAATAGATCTCAAAAAATACAGCTGAAATTGACCTTCATGTCGATTCGATCAGTTATTTTTTGTTTTTAAACTACATTACTTAGTGATTATTATTAACAGCGCTGGAGAAGTGAAAACATTAGTAACATTAATCTATACATATACATATATTTGACACCTATAAGTTATTAATCGTCCTGTTCCAAGTTAATAATAGACCCATTGCCAATCCTGAGGAATGAGATGGTCGCTTCTTATATAAACGCGGCTCGGCAGCCTACCTAATAAATCTGTATAAAATAAGTATTTTCGGTCGGCATCTTAAGCCTTGAGCCGATCGTAAAATATTCATCGACGCTTACAAAAATATTCTTTGTTTATTTTCGTTAACTTGTGCAACAAGCTACGAGATGGAAAATTATTTGTGACAGCTCCTTTTTTCTCTTGACTGCTCTTTGGAAAAGAAATTTGAAGATGACCTATTTTTATTTTTCATATATAGCACAAAGGTATAGATATAATAAAACCAGCTGTAATTTATTACATAAGTTCGTGAAATACTAACATTAGTTGAATCTTAATACTATTATATTATCTTAGGTTTTGATTAAAAACCGTTTGTTGTTAGCATTCTTAGGTTATGTAATGTACATCAGATGGCTTAATTACATTATAAAGTAGCCTGCAGCTATGTACTCGTAATAGCTTTCTTGATACCTAATGCATGAAAAATTACTTGCTTAAATAAATATAAGCAAAAAACTACATAGATGTTTGTATTTTATACAACCTTTTGTTTCCTTCTGTATACATAAGAGTGCAAGACTGCATGGAAAAACCTTAAGGCAATCTTGGGCTTCTACATTTTACCCAAGCTATATAACGAAGACTTTTATTTTGTATTAATTTCATGATAAGTACAAAACATCATTACGTTAACTAGTCACACTGTTCATCCAGTAAATCAACATAAGTACTGTTTTTTAATTAGATTACATTTTTTACACCTCAATGTGTGTATATTATGTTGTACGAGTGTCATACTGATTATGGTAACAGAAACTAAAGCGGGTGGGACAAGCCAATAATAAAACAAATTACTGCAACAGGCTGTTAGTAGAAGTCACTGGAGTTTATGCAGTGGATTTTTCTAACAGCCTGTTTTTTTTTTCAAACTGTGGTAACCTTTTACGATTCACCAATCCACGCTGAGGAACTTAAAAAGCTTAGTCACTTGTAAAAGGTGAGAAGGGAATTTCTGCTACGTTACATATACCTTAATAAAGTGAGTAGAGAAAAAAGTTCTATGTTCTAATTTTATTCTCATGGGCTTTATCAACAGCCGATGAGATGAGATAAGATACACACAAATGTGTGTGGGTGTGTGTATGTATATATCTATAGTATAGAAAGCTTCTCTTCGTAAAGTCTTCGTCGATCTATGTAGGTGGCACTATGTGCCTCTTATTGAATGATTGGATTTTATAAATGAAATCTTTCATACATGGGAGCCTCATAATCCAAGTAAGAAGCGCCTGAAGACCAATCATGTGGAATGTCATTTATTCAGCTGGCGTGGTGTCGGGATGCCTCAGCTGTATCCATTAATCTTCTTCACATTCTCTTCACATCTTAAACGTGCAAATATAGAACTATATAATATGTTTCCACTTTTATTATCGTCGGTCAACACCTTGGATATATTTTTACAAGCAAGGAAAATAATTGTTTAAGGGGTCACGTACAGTTGGAACGTCGAAAAAAAAGGAATTTTCAAGAATTTTTTTTGGGCCCAAATTTAAATATTTAATCAGAAATCTTTTTCCATTTGAAAGATACATATTTAAAGGAAAGAACCCAATTTTTTTA
>DWQT01002558.1:0-13935 GCA_018244895.1 Myscelus amystis hages | reverse complement strand
TTTAAAAAATTTAGCAATTTTTTCTTGCTTGGCATTTTTTAAAAGCTCTTTCAATTCAGACTGATATTCCTCTTAAAAATAAGACTGTTTCATTGATGGCTCAATTTTCATAAAGAAATCACAAAGCTCATTTGCCATTCTTAAGCCTTTACTAAAATCTTTCAGAATAAATTTCACGTTTTCAGTGATTGTTGAAGCCTCTTCTTCAATGGGTTGTGAATTTAACATTTCCTCTTCCCTTCATCTTGCGATTCAAGAAGGGACTTAGCAAAGGACGGAATGTTTAATTGCAGAAGCATTCAATAATTGACTTTATGTTTTGAGTAATAAGTTTGTTTTATCTAAAAACTTGGTTTGTTTACAAAAACACTGACCGTGGCAAAGGGACCTTACCTCAAAGAAACCGTCGAAGGAAAGATTCGATCTGCGAATAAAGATATCTTAGACCCTGAATATAGGACTTGAGTTGCAATTTTTTAATCCACGAATAGTGAAAATGCGAATGAAGGAAGCGCAAATAAGGAGCTTCTACTGTAGATAGTTTTCAAGTAACATATATAGCATGACCAACATGAGATAATTTAAGTGACTTAAACTATGATAATAATACTAAGGTAACTTATTACTTATTAGAATTATTCTAAGGTAACTTTTCAAAACTTAAATGGTTATTCATTTCTTCTTAATTTCCATATTACTAGTAAAATTTAAGTAAGTGAAAAAATTTGACGATAATAACATGCACGGCTGGTACGCAATTCTCCATCAGTGAACCCCTTGTAAACCCAAGATTTTAATACTAAGATATGTGTTAGAATTATTAAACAGGGGTATATAATATTTGCAATTCATTTACTTACATCCTTTGCTGTTTGTAGGGTCTAGAAATTGTCATACATTTTGTATACATGCACATAAGTTTGTATAATGTATATTTGACAAAAACTTATTTGTGATACTATCTCGTTCCTCATTTGTCAGGTCATAACACATGTGTGCTATGTCTACATACCTGAGGATACAATAAATTGTGGTTGATATTTCCCTCCACCTAGCTGTAAGCGGAGAGAGCTGAGACTGCAGACATTTGTTTTTATATAAACGTGCTATGCAATTGGTATTTTATTTTTCATATATAAAGTTACATTGACTTATTATCGGGTCACTGATGTTGACACAAGCATAAGCAAGTAATGTAAGTAATCATTTACATCTTGTTCACAGCCCAGAAATGGCTTCAGCTTCAATCAAAGCGCTTTGCGGAGAAGCGAAAGTTTGGTTTCGTGGATGCACAGAAGGAAGATATGCCTCCCGAGCACATAAGAAAGATCATCAGAGACCACGGTGACATGACCAGTCGCAAATACCGTCACGACAAGCGTGTTTATCTAGGAGCTCTCAAATACATGCCGCACGCAGTGATGAAGTTGCTTGAAAACATGCCAATGCCTTGGGAGCAAATCAGAGATGTTAAAGTTCTGTACCATATCACTGGTGCTATAACATTTGTTAATGAAATCCCTTGGGTCATCGAGCCCGTGTACATAGCACAGTGGGGCACTATGTGGATTATGATGCGTAGAGAGAAGCGCGACCGTCGGCACTTCAAACGCATGAGGTTCCCGCCTTTCGACGATGAGGAACCACCCCTGGATTACGCTGACAATATTTTGGACGTTGAACCGTTAGAACCGATCCAGATTGAATTGGACCCAGAGGAAGACGCGGCGGTTGCCTCGTGGTTCTACGACCACAAGCCTCTGTTAGGGACGCGGCACGTGAACGGCTCCACATATAGGAAATGGAACTTGAGCCTGCCACAAATGGCCACATTGTATCGACTGGCAAACCAACTGCTGACAGATTTGGTCGACGACAACTATTTCTATCTTTTCGATTCAAAGAGCTTCTTCACTGCTAAAGCACTGAACATGGCGATCCCTGGAGGACCAAAATTCGAGCCGCTGGTAAAAGATAACTCGGCTGGTGATGAGGATTGGAATGAATTCAATGATATTAACAAGATTATTATCCGACAACCCATCCGAACAGAGTACAGAATTGCATTCCCCTACTTGTATAATAATTTACCACACTTTGTTCAACTTTCTTGGTGAGTTTCATGGAGTTATACTGTATTCTACCATAGAACGATCAATTCTTACAATAAAGCTTTTGCAGGAAAATAAAATATAAAAAAATTAATAGAGGTATAAAATTTTGTGTTTACTAACATCAACTCTTTTCAACCAGGTATCACACTCCCAATGTAGTGTACATTAAAACAGAAGATCCAGACTTGCCAGCGTTCTACTTTGATCCGTTGATCAACCCCATCTCTCACCGACATTCCGGTGTGAAGTCTCTAGATCCCCTGCCTGAGGAAGAGGAGTTTCTACTGCCTGAGGATATATCTCCATTCCTGCAGGAGACTGCATTGTATACAGACAACACTGCAAACGGCATTGCACTGTTATGGGCGCCACGTCCTTTCAACATGCGTTCTGGTATGATTATTTCTGGATTCAAATATTAATGTTTTGTCACTTGGTTGCTGAAAAATTATATTAATTTATTTACAAATTATATTCATTTACTTAATCTGATAAAAATCTCTAATCTAATTCATGTACTTCATTTGATTCAACACCAAATAACAAATCCTCAAGCATTAAACAAAAGATATGTATCTTAGCATTCCACACTTAACACCATTGAATCATATTAGTCATTATGTCATATTATCTGACTAGAAGATTGTTTGAGTTATTTGTATATTTTGTAGGAAATACTATGATGCTATTCTAGGCCAAAATTTATAGACAATTTGTGATGTGTTTACCAGGTCGATCACGTCGCGCCATTGACGTGCCTTTAGTGAAGACCTGGTACAAGGAACACTGCCCGCCCGGACAGCCTGTTAAAGTTCGTGTTTCCTATCAGAAGTTGCTCAAATACTATGTGCTCAATGCACTCAAGCACAGACCACCGAAACCACAGAAAAAGAGGTTGGTAGGACTTGCTACAAGCTATTACTGCTTAGGAAAATGAATTCATTATTTCAGTGCAAAGTTTGTTGAATGGACTTGATTGCCTTATTAAAATTAGCTAAGCAATTGTTACTCCCAACAGATACCTCTTCCGTTCATTCAAATCGACCAAGTTCTTCCAAACAACAACCCTGGATTGGGTAGAAGCTGGTCTGCAGGTATGCAGACAGGGGTACAACATGCTGAACCTGTTAATCCATCGCAAGAACCTTAACTATCTGCATTTGGACTACAACTTTAACCTGAAGCCAGTTAAAACACTTACAACTAAGGAGAGAAAGAAATCGCGGTTTGGTAACGGTAAGTACTTGTTTACGTATTTTTGAAGAGTTCTTACCTGTCATTTCATTATATACTTATTATGACTATAATGGGACGAAAATGGATTTAAGAATTTAATTCCATCAATGTAATGCCTTTTCTATATCTCTGGCCTTCCTTTGCAGCTTTCCATTTATGTCGCGAGATTTTACGACTCACGAAGCTAATAGTGGACTCGCACGTCCAGTACCGCCTGAACAACGTCGACTCGTTCCAGTTAGCCGACGGACTGCAGTACATATTTGCCCACGTCGGTCAACTCACCGGAATGTACAGATACAAATATAAACTGATGAGACAGATCAGGATGTGCAAGGATTTGAAGCATCTCATCTACTACCGATTTAATACTGTAAGTTTCACTTTTTAGTTTCGAATATACCTTATTCATGTTCCAGTTTTAATTATCAGAAACATACATAATAATAAAGATATTAAATTTTATGTTAAACAGTATGTTTTTTGGCATGAGATGGTGCATTAATGTTATACATTGAATATAGATGTTTTTAACTCTTCTCAAATTTATAATATCAATTTTAGTTAGATATTAGAACAAAACTAGAATTTGTATATTATGACATTTACATAAATTAGTGAGTTGAACAAACGAAATTTATTTAATTAATCTTTATTTCGGACTACAATTTTGCTTTAATCCATATTGTTAGTAAAAAACTTATACCTGATGTTAGTAAAAAAATATGATTATTATTATGAAATGAGGGTAACAAATTTCACCGTGTAAATCAGCACCTTCACAAGATAACAATATAGAGAGTAATTTGAAAATATGTACCAACATCTAAGATTTTCTTCTTATATACAAAATGTCTTCAGGGGCCTGTGTCGAAGGGGCCCGGTTGTGGGTTCTGGGCGCCAGGGTGGCGGGTGTGGTTGTTCTTCATGCGCGGCATCACGCCGCTGCTGGAGCGATGGCTGGGCAACTTGCTATCCCGCCAGTTTGAGGGGAGACATTCTAAAGGTAAGACGAACATGTTTATAGATTACATATTGGGGCAAATCTCCCAAGCTCTTCTCGGTCAATGGTTAACATTAGTTGACTTGGTTACATAGATTTATATGGCTGTAAAAGCAACAAATTGGAACATACTAGAATAGACTAGAACCCATTTCTTTCGTTTAGAATGTGCTATGTTTTATGTTTGCATTTATTTTGTTTTGTATAGGGGTGGCGAAGACCGTCACCAAGCAACGTGTGGAGTCTCACTTCGACCTCGAGCTGCGCGCGTCGGTCATGCATGATATTGTTGACATGATGCCCGAAGGCATCAAACAGAACAAGGCCAGGACCATCTTGCAACATCTCTCAGAAGCTTGGCGGTGCTGGAAAGCTAATATTCCATGGAAGGTAATTTTTTGTTTTTCTAGAAGCTTCCCCCATATTATTTTATAGTTATATTCCATATTATGCTTCCTCCGTATGTACTGCTACTTACTGTTACCTTTATAATTATTCTGCCCTGTTTCTTTTCATTCATTTTCTTCTCTCGTCTGTAAGAGATCACAATAAATCGCCATAAGCCAAAGTGATAAGATCGCCATTTCTACCAGAATGTTAAATGTGTAGTATGTATCATCTATTGTTTAAATTAGTGTGCAATAAAGATGACTTTGATCTGATTTTATTGTATATATACATAATGTATATATAGCACAAAATGCTTATACTTACTATAAGTATCTTCGTCCCCAAGGTGCCCGGACTCCCGACCCCTATAGAGAACATGATCCTGCGCTACGTGAAGATGAAGGCGGACTGGTGGACCAACACGGCGCACTACAACCGCGAGAGGATCCGCCGCGGCGCCACCGTCGACAAGACCGTGTGCAAGAAGAACCTGGGCAGGCTCACTCGCTTGTACCTGAAGGCCGAGCAGGAGAGACAACACAACTACTTGAAGGTACTTATCTAGTTGTAGAAGAAAAGCATAGCTGCAAATCGTTAACGAATCGAACGAACAGAAAAAGGCACAGACAGCAAGTCTGGTGATACAAATGTTATCACATTTGATTAGAACCAAATAAAACCATTATTTCATATAATGTCTTTACAGAGTTTTGAAAGGTTATCTGTGCTAATTTTACAATAATCACCCCAGGACGGTCCATACATATCACCGGAAGAAGCTGTGGCGATCTACACTACAACTGTGCACTGGTTGGAGTCTCGGCGCTTCGCTCCGATCCCCTTCCCGCCGCTCTCTTACAAGCACGACACGAAGCTGCTTATTCTGGCTCTAGAAAGGCTCAAGGAGGCTTACAGTGTAAAGTCCAGATTAAATCAAAGCCAGAGAGAGGAGTTGGGTTTGATTGAACAGGCCTACGATAATCCGCACGAAGCGTTGTCCAGAATCAAACGTCATTTGTTAACACAGAGAACTTTTAGAGAGGTGTGTATTAGAAACATTTCATCAAGTATATTCCCATCTTTATTATTAACTTGGAAAATTTGAATGAAGGGACAAGATTTTCTTTAATAAGGTACCCCTACATAACATTTCAAAACTGGTTGTAATGGATGCATTTATTTAAAAGCTTTAATCTGTAATGAATGTCATAAAACTAGGTATAAACATGTCACAGTCACAACAATGCTGAAATAAAAAAGTATTTAAGACTTTGTTGCATCGAAAGTGCGATGTGTAGAATTAATCTTATTATTAACAGCCGGTGTAAAGCAAAAACCGGGGGTATAATTATAGAAATATGAAAAAATATTACCATTGATTATTTTCCCAACAGGTGGGCATTGAATTCATGGATCTGTACTCTCACTTGGTGCCGGTGTACGATGTGGAGCCACTGGAGAAGATCACGGACGCGTACCTGGACCAGTACCTGTGGTACGAGGCGGACAAGCGCCGCCTGCTGCCGCCCTGGGTCAAGCCGGCCGACACCGAGCCCTCGCCGCTGCTCGTCTATAAATGGTGTCAAGGTATGTCACAATATGTAACATGTTATACTTACTCACTCTATTTTATACAGTAAACGGGACGTAATCGCGTACTATTTTAATCGATGTGTTTACCTTGACTCTCGACGTTTCGGCCGTAATGAAACGTGACCACGGCTGTTGCATCACGGCCGAAACGTTTACAGTATAAAATATGAATACAAATTGTGAAAGCTTAAAACAATTTACTCACTCTAGTCTCCATCTCTGAAATTTACTCATTGGAGTCGCCAGTATTTACCTTGGTGTCTTGCAGAAAAAATTCAATGATTTAAATTTTGATGTGAAGGGTGATGGAAAAACAATGACTCAGTGATTAGTGTGAAAAGATTTTATCGAAATATTGTAGTTTATTAAAACACTCTATTCAATTAAACAAGTTATAAAGTTGAAGGACTTTAATTGAACTTTTGGATATCAAAAGAAAATTCATGTATTTATTTGCTTGTTTGTTGAAGTCCAGTTTTGTAATAATTATTGTGTTGATTGCTCAAATACTTAGATTAGTTCCATACAATATTGTAACACTATATTATAAAATTGTCTTTTACTATAGTTATGTTTTATACATTTCCGTTATTGCCTAGCTTTTTTGATGTACTTATTGCCCACTGTGTATTATGAAGAACGAAAAGGACCTATAATGCGAGTGTCCTAAGTGTGTGTTGTGGCATAGGAGATCAGTATGGTTATACAATCCCCTTGTTACAAACCTCACTTTGGGTGCTTGGCATGTTCGTCTTTACTGGACACTGTCGCCGCTTGAGAAGGACCAAGTAAATAAAGAAACTTTCAAATTGTTTTAATAAATTTCACTGAAGTGTCACTTTTATTTTCTAACTAATTCTTTTTAATAATAACACACTCTTAGTTATAAATTTCTGCAATGAGATCTATAACTCCACTAATCCAGTCACATGCAATGCGATTAACAAATTTTGCAACAACACACTAAATCAATCTTGCAATAGTTAACTCTGTCCCTTTCTCTCTCACTCGTAAGGCACGTTTCCCTACTCCGCGATAAATTATTAGTTTCCTTGAGAACATTCTAGAGCAATAATTTTCCCGACAGGCATCAACAACCTGCAAGACGTGTGGGAGGTGGGCGAGGGCGAGTGCAACGTGCTGCTGGAGTCGCGCTTCGAGAAGCTGTACGAGAAGATCGACCTGACGCTGCTCAACCGGCTGCTGCGGCTCATCGTCGACCACAACATCGCCGACTACATGACCGCCAAGAACAACGTCGTTATCAACTACAAGGTCGATTATTATACAACACTAGCCGTCCCCGCAAACGTGGCTTTGCCATATAAATGATTTTTCCGCTGTCGCAATATTTTTTATTGCTGCTCCTTTCCTATTTATCTTAGCGTGATGTTATAGCCTTCCTCGATAAATGAGCTATCTAACACTGACAGAATTTTTCAAACGGACCAATATTTCCTGAGATTAGCGCATTCAAACAATCAAACAAACTCTTCGGCTTTATATTATTAGTATAGAGTAGCTTTTGTCCGCGGCTTCGTTCGCGTTCTAATTCGGAATTAAACCTTCCTCTTTAATCACTCTCTCTATTAAAGGAAACCGCATCAACATCCGTTGCGTAGTTTTAAAGATCTACGCATACATACGGACAGGAAGCGAAAGCGACTTGGTTTTATACTATGTGCAATATTGTACTCCTACAAAGATTTTGAGCGCGGGCATGGGAAGTGACGTCACAGCCCGAGTGACATAACTTTTGGCGGGAAGAGAGCGCGGGCGCCGCGACTATAATTCAGTTTTAGGCGGGGAAAGGATTGTAGTTGTTGGGTGTACAAAGATGTTCAATTATTGTTGGGTACTCGTAGTATTGTCTAATTAGTAGCACAGCATCTTTTCTGCTACCCTATTTCAATATAAATTATTGTAGACATATAAACTTTTGTAATAATCACATATATTTGGCTTGTTCTCTAGTTTTATTGTTAAACGATTCTCTCTACTTAGTCGTTATTTATTAATTTGAGTAACATTTGATGTAATGTAACACGGTGAATTTGAAATGATGAACTGCGTAGGGGTCCCGAATCCAGAGAGTCCCTGTGCTCTGGGGACGGACGGCGACTGCGGGCGCGCTGATCGCGCGGGTCGCAGCGTCTTCTGTCTGAGACTACGCTATCTGATCCAATCACCGATAATCTTCAAGATGTGAATGAGAAACTCGAAAACATCACGTCTCTGTAGGGAATGTAGGGATGACCAGAGAGAGAATATAAGTCTTAAATCACTGCCCACTGTATATTCACAAACAAAATATTAAATAATGAAGATGTGAATACACATAATAGCGAGCCCTTGCGGCGTCGAGAAGCGTGCGCGGAGGACTGCAGAAAAAACAAAAGACGGAAAACAGAAGAACATCGACGCACAAACGAATAATAAGAAAAATATTTGAGACTCACCAGCACGCTACATCTCCATTATTATTCTTGATAGGAACAAATCTTGATTAACCTATACGTCTAGTGATTTTAGACTCTGACTGTTAAACCGAAGGTCGTGGATTTGTTTCCCCACCCAAAACTCTGGGTGCAATAAGTATGTTTATTAGGTGTTTAATTGCCTCGTTTGCAATTACTTGAAATTATAACCGCACATGAAATTATCCTTATCATTAATTCGAAACATTATTCACAGGACATGAACCATACGAACTCGTACGGCATCATCCGCGGGCTGCAGTTCGCGTCGTTCGTGGTGCAGTACTACGGGCTGGTGCTCGACCTGCTGGTGCTGGGGCTGCAGCGCGCCAGCGAGGCGGCCGGCCCGCCGCAGCTGCCCAACGACTTCCTCTCGTACCAGGACCGCGCCGCCGAGGTCGCGCATCCCATACGCCTCTACTGTCGATATGTCGACAGGATACACATTTTCTTCAGGTAACACCAACATATATTTCAATCTTAGCGTGGTAGAACCCTCTGTGGTTCGACTCTGGTGTCACCACCGCCACACCTATTTCTGCCTTATAACAGCAGTGTTCGCGCTGCTGTGTTCTGGTTTGAAGGATGTGGTAAGGGAGACATACTTTTTCGAGACATTCCAGCTTAGTCCTGGGTATTGGCGCATCTGTGGTCGGCCTGAGATAGGAATCTAATCTTATCTGGGGAAGATTACAAAAGTCCATGGGCGGCAGTAGCCACTTACCATCAGGTGGACTGCATGCTCATCTACTACTTCAATATTATTGTTTAAAAAAAACCTGTGCTGTGAAAGATGACTGTTTTAAATTGTATTTCTCATATTTCTCTCTATTCCTCAAATTTGTACCCCATAAAAGGCAAAATATTATTAAATTATGTACTATCTTTAAATGTACCCATATTTGTGCAAATAAATGTCTTTGTCTTTGTGAACTATCTTTGTTATTGAAATTGATTATTTTACATATTGTTTCACCCTTTCTAGTGGTCCACTGCTGGATCGGGTGTCCTTTCATAGTGACAGGAATTTGAAACCAGATTTAGGGTTTCATATATGGGTTGGGAGTTATTACCAAAATAATGAAAATCAACATACATTTCAATCACAAGTATATAACGATTGTTGTACAACCAGGTTCACGGCAGAAGAAGCAAGAGATCTGATCCAGAGATACCTGACAGAGCACCCGGACCCGAACAACGAAAACATTGTTGGCTATAATAACAAGAAGTGCTGGCCGCGAGACGCGAGGATGAGGCTCATGAAGCACGATGTTAATCTGTAAGTAGTGGTATTTCGTAATCCTTATGAACTTACAGCAATAGCTCTGTTTTCGTTTGCAATTTGTTTCTTGCGCGTTTTATAGCCATTTACTTAGTGGTTTAAGCAATGTAAGTTCGTAGTTATTTTTAGAACGATTTCGTAGTTCCTCGCACAATTTGATTTTGTTTTTTAAAGCTATATATTTTTATAATAGGGGTCGCGCAGTCTTCTGGGACATAAAGAATCGTTTGCCGCGCTCTGTAACGACAATACAATGGGAGAACAGTTTTGTCTCTGTGTATTCCAAAGACAATCCCAATTTACTGTTCAATATGGCTGGATTTGAGTGCAGAATTTTGCCCAAAGTAAGTTTACGCTTTTTTTTTACTTTTATTTTTTCACCATATCGTCGTCGTTTTCACCATGTCGTGCTACATGTGAAGATGATATTTTATTCATAATGCAGCTTTAGGTTAGGAATACAAACTAATAATGCTGCATTATTATTGCTGTATAACATATTCATTCAAAGATTATACAAATCACATATAAATATGAATTACTTTTAGTTTTCGTAATATATTAATAACATTAACATTTCATAAAGAAAACTAAGTGACTACTTTAGTTTTTTCGTACAGTTTGATGAGTCCATATCAACGTGACGGGTTATAGCATGTGGGGAATGAAATTACATTTAAAATAACCTTGTTCCCAGTGCCGCAGTCAACACGAGGAGCTGTCCCACCGCGACGGCGTGTGGAACCTACAGAACGAAGTGACTAAGGAACGCACCGCACAGTGCTACCTGCGCGTCGACGACGAGTCCCTCGCGCGCTTCCACAACCGCGTGCGCCAGATCCTCATGGCCTCGGGCTCCACCACCTTCACCAAGATCGTCAATAAATGGAACACGGCGCTCATCGGTAACACCCGACTACATAACTCAACTACTGTTAATGACTACTTAGATAAAAAGTTTTACTCATCGAACAGTGTACTCTCTTGAGTCCCGTCGGCAAGTGTCTGACCTATTTGGTCTTGGCCACCCTCGATACTGAAAATAACGATGTATGCCTACCAACTCGCACTTGGCCAGTGTGGTAGACTAGTATTGTGAGTCCCTAGAAGAAAATGCAATAAATGCAATTGAGTTTTATCCAATTGTTCTCCTTTCCAGGTCTAATGACATATTTCCGCGAAGCCGTAGTGAACACGCAAGAGTTGTTAGATTTGCTCGTGAAATGCGAGAACAAGATCCAAACTCGTATCAAGATCGGTCTCAACTCGAAAATGCCCTCGCGTTTCCCGCCCGTCGTGTTTTACACGCCCAAGGAGTTGGGTGGTCTCGGCATGTTGTCCATGGGCCATGTGTTGATTCCACAGGTGAGATGTAATAATTTTTAGCATTTAAGGAACTCTTGAAGCTTTGATACATTAATTTTTATTCATTTTCAAAAGAAATTACTGCAATTATCATGATGCTACTTTTATCTTAAATTTCATTAATCATCTGGATACAGACTATTTTGATATTATCACCCACAATCATCCGTAATGATGAAACCAATACAATACAGCCATCCATCCTGTTTATTTACCATTCAAATGTCTGTCTTCCAAATTGTATGATCAATAATTTTTAACATATAATTACCATTAATAATGCTTTTAAAAGAGATTTTATTACTTTGAAATTATAAATAACCAAGCTAATATGTAATCTGATTTTAAGGAGCCATTTTCAAATACAATAACTTCAACCAATGTTTGTGCCTGTGTAGAAAGAAGAAAATGCGTCTTATTGTTACTGTATCATTATATATATTTTATCATCCCCCAGTCTGATCTGCGCTGGTCAAAACAAACGGAGGTGGGCATAACCCACTTCAGGTCAGGTATGTCGCACGATGAGGATCAGCTGATACCCAATCTGTACCGGTACATCCAACCGTGGGAGGCCGAGTTTGTGGACTCGCAGCGCGTGTGGGCCGAGTATGCTCTCAAGAGGCAGGAAGCCAACGCCCAAAACAGGTAACTTGGTACACATGTATGAAAATTGTTGCCATGAGCTAATGTTAATTTGAAACTATTTATAATATGCATGTATATTTAAATACTCATACCTATTTCTGTATTTATATAGTACACTAAATTATGATCTCATTATGCCCTTTCATCTTAGGTCTGCTTGAAAAGATCTCCTTGCGAGATAAGCAGTACCTAAGTACAAAATTTAATATGTTTGTTTCTGTAACATGTCCAGTGTACTAAATTGTTAAATAAATAAATATAAAATAAAACCCCAAATCCAAAGAAACTGTAGTAGAGTATAGTTGTTGAGATTGTCCTATATTGTTGCCTAAAAATTCCTTATATTCACCATATATTTAGTCATCATAAACTATTTCCCTGCCAGGCGTCTAACATTGGAAGACTTGGAAGACTCCTGGGACAGAGGCATCCCGCGCATCAACACGCTGTTCCAGAAGGATCGACACACGCTCGCTTACGACAAGGGCTGGCGGATTCGTACCGAGTTCAAACAGTATCAGGTAAATTAGCAATAGATTTTTTTGTCGTATTCAAAATTTGAATGTGTGCGTGTGTTTATTTATAAGTCCTTAATAGGTGATAATATAAAACACTTATATTGGTATTTACCAAAATAAATGAATATTTTTTCACTTACAATATTGTTTACTGCTTAGTATATTATTTTATGCATTTCACATAATATCAACAGATACAATAATATAATTATTTGTATGCTTAAGTTTAAAATATGAGAAAATTACTAGATTGAATTACTTTTAAATCTGTCAAAAGGTTCTTTGTAATGAGCAAACTCTTGGATTCTTTTAATACACACATGTATCATTTTAACAAACATAATATTCTGTCGGCAGGTCCTGAAACAAAATCCGTTCTGGTGGACGCACCAGCGCCACGACGGCAAGCTGTGGAACCTGAACAACTACCGCACCGACATGATCCAAGCGCTGGGCGGCGTCGAGGGCATCCTCGAGCACACGCTCTTCAAGGGCACCTACTTCCCCACTTGGGAGGGTCTCTTCTGGTACGCTATGTTTTGTCACAACAACAATATTTCATTACATTTATAGTAGATAGCTGAATGTGATTAATGATTTAAAGATTTATTTGCTGACTGATGCCATAGATTTGTTTAATTTTAAATAATTATGTTGGGACTTAAAATAAACCTAAACCGTCACTCATGTTGTATGAGCTTTTGAAAGACCTTCATGTCTTAGACCATTTAAGAAAACAGGTTAGGTTAGGTTAGAATTGAGAGCTTTAAAAAAGTTAAGAAAAGCCACTTT
Source organism: Myscelus amystis hages (assembly GCA_018244895.1). Classification (NCBI taxonomy): domain Eukaryota; kingdom Metazoa; phylum Arthropoda; class Insecta; order Lepidoptera; family Hesperiidae; genus Myscelus; species Myscelus amystis. The sequence continues at coordinate 514 of DWQT01002558.1, read as the reverse complement.
GTATAGGAATCATAATAGGAAGAGTTGTATGAAGTACTTTAGACAGTGGAAGACATAGTGGGTTAATAAAAAACATGTTAACATTGGTTTTGTACTATTTTATGATTATCTATAAGATTTTGCAGTCAGTTTTAGTACTGTTTTATATTAATATTTATTTTGTGATGAAGGGAGAAGGCGTCGGGTTTCGAAGAGTCGATGAAGTACAAGAAGCTGACCAACGCTCAGCGCTCCGGTTTGAACCAGATCCCCAATCGACGGTTCACGCTCTGGTGGTCGCCCACCATCAACAGGGCCAATGTGTACGTTGGTTTCCAGGTAATTATGCAAACATATAAATTTGTATTAAAGTATATCCATTTATACTGAACTAGCAATCGCCCGCGACTTCATTACGTGGTTATGAAGATATGCATTACTACTAAGTTATTTAACATAAATTATATTTTACCAACACAGATCATTTTTAATTGTAATCGAGAACATAATATGTACCTATTTTCATTCGTCGAGT
>DWQT01002557.1:0-13936 GCA_018244895.1 Myscelus amystis hages | reverse complement strand
TCTGGGTGGGAATCGAACCCACGACCTCCGGTTTCACAGTCAGGGTCTCTAACCGCTCGACCACGAGGCCAGTCAAGCAATGCGACTGCATCGCTGTCTTTTCGCAACTGAATCCCTGGAAAACTAGTTTTTGCTTGACATATTAATCACGGCTTTTTTGTAAAGGTGATTACAACAAAAATTAATATCTTATCAAAATTTTTTGACAAAATATCATACACTTAGCTCAGTCCTCAGGGGTAGCGGCGCATCTGTGGTCGACCTGACATAGGAATCTAATCTTATCTGGGGTCAATTACAAATGTCCGTGGGCGGCAGTAGCCACTTACAATCAGGTGGACTGCATGCTCGTCTGCTGCTTACATATCATAACAAATACATAATGTTATCCTTCGTTTCCAGGGCACCATTAGACGAGGTAGACTTCGTAGACGAAATACGGTCATCGTATGGCGATTTGTTGGATCCTACTTATTGTGATCGAACGATTGAATCAATCGGATGTCCTTTCTCACCGTTGCAATTCGTTTTGTTGTTAAATAGAAATAAATAATAAATATTATCAAACATGCTTCTATGATCTTTTAGTGAAATTTATCCGAATGTCACAATTTTGTTGAAACTAAATAACTTTGTCTGTCGGGTTTTATATCCAAAAGAATCCTTCCTTAGGTTCATAGTATTTTGATCACAATAAAGACTGAAAAAGTAGTGACCCAATCATATACACATTTATAATACCCACAAGTCTTTGAAATGAAAACATTACCTCGGGTACAAATTCGATTAAGCGACACTAAAAAGAGACAGTGTTGTGCGTAAGCGACGCAGGTTTCCCCGCGCTTAAGATATTTTAGCCGGCAATCGCGATATACTGTTGTGGTGTCAATATTACAATGTAAAAACCTTAATATACGTATTACTATCTCGAAATTTAGGTTTTTAAGTTTTCGCTTTTTGTGTTATCTGCGCATATGTTTTTATTTGTATTATCTGTTTTAAACCGTATCGAAATTAACACGTACTTAGATATTGTGCTTGGATGTTCTCATAGTACCGGACACTCTATAATATGTTCATCAAACAAGTGGTTTAACGCTAATCGGACGAGACCCGTCGAACCGCTTGCTCGTAACGACCAAGCATTACGCTATTATCGACGATGCGTTAAAAAGTCGTAATAAAAACCAGTTTTTTTGAAGTGTAAAATAGATAAGTAACGGAAACAATGAAAAGAAATTTAATATCTACTCTATTTATGACATTGCTATTAACAGTTTTCTTAGCGGTCGTAGAATGTGAAATTAATACGACGAAACAAGAATGTCCGAATGTGAAGACCTCGTTAGGGTTAATACGGAAAAGGAGACATTTAACGTTTCCCGATGGCAGCAATGTTGCGGTAAGTGTGTGATATTTTTAATGTAGTACTTATATTAGCAGAAAATCTCACAAGTTTAATGTATCAGCTACTAGTACCCGGGCCTTCTACACCAACAACAACTAACAATATATCGCGTTACGGTTAATATTAATATCAATATAGTGAATTATATATCCACAGAACATCTTAAAAGATGTAGTAAGAGATCATAATATTGAGAAATTTATCTGTGAACTAAATGCTTGCGTCACAGTAGATAAATTTTTATTTATCTTCAGTCGAGTCCTCGTCCAACCGCAATACAGGTATGAGTATTTAAATCCATTAGTTAGTCATGCTATAACTCTAAGAAGTTTTTAGGATAGAGGTGGCAATCTTACAAATACAGGTGTTTCTTATTTTAGTGAGAAGACATACGGGACTTTACTATAATGTATCTATCTATCTATTAAAGAAACAAAAGACATGCACGTGTCGGTCTCTGTTTGAATGATTAAATTAAATTTTACAGATGGTTATATCAACGGTGAAAGCCTTCATGACACACGCGCCTTCCGGCTGGTTTTTTGTAATGGAGATAGAACTGACCTATCCGCTGCCCAACCACAACTTCACGAGTTTACATTCGCGAAGGAAGCTGCATCACCGACAGAAGAGGGAGTTCTGGGATAAACTGAAGAATGGAATTGACTAGTAAGTCTCTCTTTTGTGTTTCCATGACTACTAGACCGACCCGTTTTGTTTGGAGGCATACGGACGGAAAATATTTGATACATTCTAATACAATTCATACAAGAAAACAGCTCTTTAATGTATCTCCAGATTACCTAGAGGAATGGTCGTCGGGTCATACTTTAATACTATGTTTTAATGAGCTGTTGTAAATCCGTTTTAAAATTGAAATGTTATTGTTACCTATTTGCTAGTCGTAAGAAATAATGAATGTGTATTTGTATCTAATTCTAGCTACAATTTGAATGGCCGAGCGTGCGTATTGAGGAGCATATGCGAGGCTCAATACCACTTGTTACCACCGGGCAAGTCCTTAGTTCACGATCTATTACGAGCAATATTTACGTGAGTATTTCTATCGTAGATAATTGAGAATGATGGCTCTTTTGGCTTTGTGGTCAGACGCCTTAATTAGTTCACCGAAGAACTCAATTTCCACTGTAGGATACTGTGACTGAGCGTAATACAAATATCTATATAACAATCATTCATTAAGCGAAAAGCTAAAACGTAAAAGTGCAGTAATAAAATATTGTTTAAATGATATAGCTAAGCGGTTGTCTATCTCGCGTGATGATAAGCGAAGATGATAAAGAAGAAAAATGACTATTCTCTCTTGTTTTAAAAATAGCCAGCTTGTACTTCTCGGGAAACACCGACGCAGGCAAACTGTTCCGTTCCCTGACAGTTTTAAAGCTGAGAGTTATATAAATGTAGAAATGGGAGTCTTAAGCAATTTTAACAAGTTGCGTACCGTACAATTACGTAACCGCTCTGCGGGACAGCGTTTCCTTGATCAATGGTGTGACACTGAGAGGCGTTCAACCAAAGTACTTTATGACTCTGTACCAAGGGTCTCTTCTCACTATATTACTTGTTTTCACATACCTATATCTAAAGCAGTGATAGGAAAAAAATGGATTTCAATGCCTTATTTCGACTTTTCAAAGTCATGTAAAATGGATTAAATTCGTAATAAATTAATAATCAAACATCCCTCGATAAGACGGTGAAGAAACGTGAGAAAGACCGGCATTTTTTTACTTCTCCATAATGTTCTCTGTTATCTGTAGCCCTAACTGTCTGACGTTCATGTTCAGTGTTCGAACAATAGACAGGTTGCAAATAATCATAGCTTTCTGTAGCTACTGCTGAATAACCTTGCTTTTATCATCCTCAAATTCTATATTTTAACATAGACTTTTCACCTTTGTAAAATTGTAGTTGAAATCTTGTTCTATTTTATGTGCAGCAGTGCGATAGAGTCGGGTGACGGATAAACCCGTCAGTGTGAACAGACCACGAGTTACAAGGAAGTTCCTTAATTTTAAGTTTAAAAGCCCCAAAAGTGCAAGAGCAAGTTTTGCGATAACAATATCTAAACTCCGTGATGAATGGCGCTGTGATTTATTAATGATGAGCAACGATTAAAAATAACAAGAGTGCTAATTACACATCTATACTAATAAATAAAATTGGAGTGTCTGTTTGTATTATTAAAATAACCGCTTTATACTAAATGCATATGCATGTAAACACGGTACATATGTATATCAAAATATTATAAAATTTTTACAATTTTTGTCTGTCTATCTGTCTGTTTGTTCCGGCTAAACTCTGGAACGGCTACACCGATTATGACGAGACTTTCACTGGCAGATAGCTGATGTGATAAGGAGTAACTTAGGCTACTTTTATTTTAGAATTATATAATTTTTTTGGTAAATTAAACGCGGACGAAGTCGTGGGCACAGCTAGTAAATAGTAATATCTGATGTCAATTTTACATATGTACTCAACAACAATAGAGTCAGTTATATGTCCGCTATGGTGACTTTATATTTGGCGACTTTACATTCAGCCACACAATCTGGTGCTAAAATTTGTTGTTTGTGATAACATTTTTATTAAAGGTGAGAAATCGAACCCACAATTACCAGCTTAGCTATAATAGCTAGCGACTAGACGAACGGATCTGTTAAACTAGAAGCCACGTTTAAATATTACTACTATATGTTTTAAACTTCAAGTGTATTTGAATATAAATGTATGTAAATGGCCAGTTCTCAAATTTAAAAGTTTTTATCCAGAACATTCTCGAAGCTTGTGGTAATAGATGGTAATTACGGATTAATCTGACTGCGTCTCGCTAGACACACGTACGGGGATAATGGGTAATCGATTGGTTTGAGACGTGAATTAACGGGTAATAATGGTACAAAGCTTCAGTTTAAATGTAGAACAGGCAGCGAATATGGAATAGTTAACCCTTGTACCTATCAATCACAGAGTTTTAGTTGTTGATTGATTTTGTCAATTTTTACAATATGAATAAGCAACATCATTTGTTCTTTTCGTATACATTATTTTTAAGCAGTAATATCCTAAGGTTTGCATTTCAGTCCCTCACTTCGGGAGTCTGGAATACAAATATGGGACATACCATCTTCACCGAATGATTATGCGTTTTTGATTTAAAATATAATAAGATAACCCTGGACCATTTGCGAAACACTGGCGAATAGAATAATATATTCGTTAATATATTATATAATAATTATAGAATAATAATATAATTCGTTAATATCCCTTGCTATATATACGAGTAGATAAGATATAAAGAAAATGAAATATTAGGCATCAGACAGAAAAACTGTAATTTAATCAAGTTTTAATAAAAAACTCCTGCAAAACTTGATCACTTTTCTTAATAGCGATGGATAAAAATAATAGTCGGCCAATGTAAGCGTGAACTTCGTGAAAAGAACGAAAAATTAACAAGAACATTAGTGATAACGGAAGCCTTTGGGAAGTTTCGAGAACTTTACTTGCGAAAATTGCCCCTCAGTATTCAGTAAAAGAATCCGGATGATTATCGAGTTTAAGATGATTGATGTAATCAGCTTTTAAGAATGAAAGGAGTGGAACTTGGAGAGTTGGGAAGAAACTAGGACATAATTACAGCAACATTTTTTTTACATAGTATTAAATGTAATTGAATCACTTCTATATTTGCTGACCATTATTATTCATCTGAATGTATTTGTAGTATCCATTAATATGTTGAAAGAGATGAATGTAGGAAGAACAAACTAGTCAATAAGAATACAGATATTTGGCATGCTGTGCTGCTTTTCAACCTCGTTAGGGACCTTTTTTTGTTAGGGGGGAACCTTCAAAAGGTACTAGAATGCCTTGGGCGAGACACTGGGTAATGTGGGATTTTTACCGCACTAAAACCCCTTCGGTGGCCCCCCAGCGCTGTTGGAGGACTCCGGAATCTCTGTACGGAACGCACCGGTGTCCTCCAGCGCCGTGCCCTAATTGGCCTCGTCACGGGAATGTATCCCATTTCAACCCTATACGACGGTGTGTGGCCACAAACACCGTCGTCCTTCCCGGGGTCGCTGGCTGGACGATCAGAACTCCCACTCTGGCCGCCCACAACCCCAGAAGGCTCCTTTTAGTCGCCTCTTACGACAGGCAGGAGATACCGTAGCTGCAGGCTACCCGAGCTACATGGACAATCTCGTTAGGGACCTAGCTTGATGGTATGATAATGGTAATAATAATAAAAGTAATACTTATTAATTATTCTTTCCAGAGCGCCGATACACGAAGAAGACTTCGTGAGCGAAATGGGATCTTCTTTCAGCGAACTGTTGGATCCCAGCTATTGTGACCGTCAAATCGAATGTCCCTTCTCTCCTCTGTTATTCATTTTGTCGCTCAATAAACAAAATAAACTGAAGTTTTAAATTATGTGTTTATCAATACTTGTGCTTAACAAATACAATGTATTACGATAGCAATTACTGCACATCATATAAGAGAAACTGTACGTAATAGGTAGAAGAAGATATGGAAAATGGATAGTCTTATTGCTCATGAGCTTTCAAACGATTTGTATTCGTTTCTATTTTGAATTAGGTTTGCGTTTAACTGCAAGTTCAAATCATGTTAATCGTGATCAGGTCAAATCAGGACTTAGAACGCTTGTCTCAAAACTGCCAACATACTTTTGAATGATTCCAAGTTGTGAGTAATAGGAAAATCGGAACAATTTCTGGATTTTTGTGTGTACACCATTGTGAGCTGTAATTTTAAAATTCGAAAATCTTTTAAATACGTTAGAACTGATCTATGACAACTTAAGATTTTATATTTCGAACGGAGTTAAAGTTCAAAGTCGCAACCGCCTTGACGGTTACATTTAAGTGGTCATAACTCTGAACGAATTTACGATCGTATTCCTTAGTAAGTGAATCCTGCGGATTTTTTTCTTCGTGAAGCAGAATAAGTGAAGTACTATTTAAAAACGACTGCTTTTTAAAGTTCTGAAAAGGTATCATCCATTTAAATATCACGAATCATTGGAAATGTCTATATTCACGTATTGCCGAAAAAACTTAACAGTTGAATATAATATTTTCATTTTTAATGTAGATATATTTTTATGAATTTTTTTGTTTGTTTTCTTAGACATCGTACCTTCGCAGCTACCTGCTTCGCCTACAGAGAATTCTTGCAGCTTTAGTTCGCCTTTTCTACCTTCCTAGTATAGGCTCAATAAAGTTTAAATACATAAATTAATATAAATATATCCTGCATATTATTCAATTAACACGAACAATACCTTCTCGAATTGGAACGTAGTGTTAAGCGCTATTATGCATATTAATTCGCGTCAAGACAATATGGCGCGCTCACATTGGGGTAAATGACTTCTCACTCTACCTCAATTCTATAGTTATGTTGAATCCACGTGCTATAAGCCGTATAATGTATTATGCAAGAATTGAATTCATACTGGATCCCTCATATTAAACTGGATTGTCGAAATTATAAATTTAACAATGCTTTGTCCAACCGTACCGGAGAATACGTTACAATTAATATCGATCAGTGGTTTGAATGAAGAAAAATATCGAGTTGAATGTTGAAATGAAAATGACAGTTTATATCACTTGCTATATCGGTAATTGTTGCTAGATGTTAATACTGTCTCGTCTCCCATCACACGTATTTGTGTTAGTTAACAGAAACACGTAATGTACATACATACATATATGACAGAGTGATAGAACCTACTGTTACAAACAAGCTTGATACAAACAAGCTCCGGATTAAAGCAAATGGCGGTTTAAATCCGATTTGCCTATAGTAATCAGTTCCATTGAGGAATTACGTCACTAAACACATATGATCAATTTAATAGTTTTGTTGGTTATATCATCAGAAGTTTGATTCATACTCATCAAGTCCCGTATACGAACGTTACGGGCATTAAGTTTTATTTTATGACAGAGAAGTCATATTGTAATTGGCAGTCGTCTATCGAAGATCTTTTAAGTTATTTTTAGAAATAGATGTAATAAGAAAATTGAGATGATGAGAATTGATTTCGGGTATACACAAATAGCAGTATGAAATAGAAAGTATTTAGGCGACCACATAAGTATTACCCGGTCTAAATCGTAATTCAACCCACACATCAAATAGGTACCGTCTGACACCTTATGTGCCATTTATTCTAGATTGTATTGTATCTGAAACATCAACTAGGAGAATACCATTTTACAATAATACAGAAATATCTCAATGTAGAAAATATCTCATACGTTTTGTAAACGTGGTATTAAGTCCAATATTATTAAATTGCTTTCACTGAGTTTAGCCACAAATCAGATTCAGAGGTATTGGTCATACTCTTAGTATCTAAGTACCGAGTATAAAATATTATATTGTTTATATTTTATTTGCTACTATTTACTAAGGTATCGTCATTATCCGTTTTTGTACCAGCAAAGATTGCATTATGTGGTTTGACAGAGGAAATTATCTTCCTCAAATTTGTATCTTTGCCAATATTATTGTTTCTCCTCATTTTTCTACCTTCTGCTTAACCGCTTATAAATTACGTTGGAACATTGCCGGCTTCAGTTTGCACTGTTTCAGTGATTTAATTGCCATTAATAGATTTCGTATGCAGAGTTTGTTTGTCAACTACTGAATTTGAGAGGGATTAAAAATAGTGGCAGATTATGCGATATTAATGCGACCGTTTATCGCATAGCCCCGCCGTTTTAGTGCGGATTAGTACCTAAGTAATTTCGCGTTTTAACGCAGACCCAGATTTCATTGTCATATTGTACACGTATTACTAGTATGTCCTACTATTCTAATTTTATCTGTGTTCTACATTGTGGTAATGCTCCATTTTCAGTGTTTAGCAACTTTCTTGAACCGCCAATAAGCGACAAAAGCGACAATTGCCGGTCCCGTTATTTTGTTAGACGTTGTCGTATCCGATACCTGACCAATTTGTCAACAATTATGTGTTATTTTTTAGACAGCGCTTGAAGAACACAGTTTTGTGTTGAATAGGTATATTGTATAGATAAACAATAGAGGAATTGCATAAATCTACGCGGTAATTTTTGTGGCTGCGTCTTGTGGTTTTAAGGGCATTGTTAACATGGATTGCTTATGGCTTTTAAATGTCATGGTGTTTGGATTGGTGGGCTTGAGTGCGGCGAACGATATGAAACGTTCGTCGAAAATTTTATCCCGAAGGAAGCGTTATGTTGCTTTCCCAGAAGGCTCCAGTTTTTCGGTGAGTAGTAATAAGTATTCGTATTTATATATTACAGAATTTCTGCTTGGAAAAGGTGGTAGATTAAAAGTAGCAAATCTTCTAAGAATACTTCTAAATTCGTGTTTACTGCTATTAATTTTTGTGCCTTCTACGAATTCTTCAATGTCGGGATTTATTAAAATATTCTCTTTATCGTGACACCCAATAATGCTGCCCATTTTTTTATCAACATTTCTGTTTCAAATTATGCACAATATCTTATCTTACAGAATAACATTATTTAAATGAAGTAGGTAAATCATATAACGTAAAAGATAAGGATTTCTGTACACATTATTATTTACCTAATTATATTGAAAATAGCAAAACGGTAAAAGCTTTTTAGCGTTAGAAACCAGAGCTAAACATACATAACCATCACGCCAAGTCCCTAACGGGGTAGACAGAAAGCACCGAGTGCCATACATATATCTCTGTCCTTACAAACCTGTCGTGCTTCATCCACATCCATCACTGAACATACTGGGAACTATTTTAGAATCTGTAACGAAATAATCTGTTTTTGATTTTCAGTATATTCGTTTCATCGTGTTTTTAAGTTATGTTTGGTTATAATTCCAGTGCGCCGGCTGTATGACCGTGGGTGTGATCGGGCAGCCAGCTCCCTCCACTTCCCCGGGAACATTCACTTTCGGCCTGAACTGGGGCATCGCCTACGAACTCCCGAACGCCACGGAAACAGCACGGTTTTACAAAAAAAAGTATAGGAAACCAGTTGCTCAAAGACGAAGTAGACGGGAGTTGTATGACAAACTGGAATTGATTATGGACAAGTCAGTATACTATGGTTTTATGTAACTACATGCATACATACATAGCTAGCACACTAGACAGCGATATGATATGTGGCACTCAGTACTTTCTACCTACTCCATAAGAGTCCTGTCGTGATGGTTTCATGTGTTTGTTCTATTAGAGATACAAAATTAACTAATCATATACTATACATCTTCGCTATTACTATATACATAAAACGAAGTTTAAACATGAATTTTTATGTATCATAATTATTAATGTTTGTGGTGCGTACGCTGTCTGAAACTAAGATTTATTATTATAATGCTATTTTCAGTATGGGGTATAACGGTAGGCAGTGTATTCTGAAAACTTTGTGCGAAACCACTCAACGACTCGTCCCCCATGGCGGGAACATGCTGGAAGAAATATTCAGAACTATGTTCACGTATGTATTTTAACTGCATCTTCGTTTTGGTTTCAGATATTTCGATTTGGAAATGAAAACTTTCTTTATGAGAAGTTATTAGTAAATTTAATGCAAATTCTATATTTTGTGTACAAAAAATCTTGTGTGTTAATAAATTTGTATCACCTTCAGTCTTACCGTAAGAATATGGCAATAGAAAATACCATTAGAATTGATTTTATAAGATCTCATAGTTTCATGCAGATAGTACTAATACAATATATTGTAAACGATTTTAAATTTGGAATGTATCATTTACTATTAACCCGACATACTTAGAATTGGCTTTGAGGACCCCGTATGTGTATTTACTCGCTTGTGGACAGAGAAAAAGTAATTTAAAAATGTTCAATTTTATTTTCAGGTTACCTATGGCTAAGGTGCTACCAACGGAACCGCTAGCTCATACAATATACGACTCAGCTCAGCGTCTCGGTGTTCTCATGGACAGCTGCGACCAGTTCAACTGTCCTCTGTCCCTCATCGACTGGGCTCAAGGGTACTATAATGCACCAGCGCCGACAGTCGACACGGCTAAGAAACCTTGGTCTCTCTTTAGCAGTACTTTTGGCTGATTGTGTAAACTAATAAAAATGATGAAAAAGCATATTAGTGTTTTATTGAACATTTAAGTTCTAATTTCAAATTTTATCATGATATTCCTAAACGTGGAAGCAATAAGCAGTAGTGGGGGAGTCGTTGAAAACATGTTTTCAATATCAGAGATAAACACCGTGTCACAAACACATTTCTAAGTTACTCGAAAAATGTGTATAGTATAAAAAATGTTATATTAATATCAATCTCAATACATCTTCATAACATCGTAGATTGAGATGGATTACAGCCATGATTTAAATAACAACTAGTTCTCCTCTCCATTATTTGTGTTAATAAAATGATAATAATGTTTACAAAATTAGTATACTCGTAGGATAATTTTATGGAAGTTTAGTTATTTCATTATGAATATTTAATGCACTCCCAAACACAAGTTGATGAAACTTTTTAGCAACTAATAAATCCCGAGAAATAAGTGTACCTATTAAAGGCAAATACAGATCATCGAGTGTGTTACTGGCCTTATAACACACTTTTGCAGTATGTTAACGACGTCTAGGTGTCATAATTACGAATCCTGTTAGGCTGTGCTCACGATGTCGGAAAATTATCGTTTTATTACTGAATAAGTTTTTGCTATCGATGGACTCAAGATTACTATTACTTTATGATAAAGATGTATTTGTATATGTAAGTGACTAATGTAAGTGTGTATGAGAATAAATTTCTTTAAACCTAATTTCATTCGTAATAAAGGACAGAACTAATGCTCGCTAGCCGTCTCTAAAGTCAACATATTTATTGTAATAGTAATTTATAATATAATGTACATGTTAATAATACAGCCATATTTTTGTAAATAAATAACTAAATTCTACCTTCAAAATATGTATAGACGTAATAACTTTCATACTCATAATAAAAGTAACATCTTTATTTTTTCGATTAAAATATTTTTACTAGTATGATTTTCAATATAATCTCTTTAATGAATACAGTTTAATTAAAAGCAAAGAATGCTACCGATACATTTTGATTGTATAAAAATGTAACCTATTTATGTTGAAACAAAGGCTTTTATATGTCGCAGTCAAGTAAAACTTCTGTCGTCAATATGCTGCGGGGTTTAGAACAGATGACACAGATTTCGAAGCTCACGAGTCAACAGTGCGATGGAGCGGCGAGGTCTCTTTTCTGTAATATTAAACATTCACCGGTAGCGTTTCGAAGCAGAAATATTCAACAACAAAATAAGCACAAAACAACCCAACAGTCAGTTATGGATATTAATTAAATGCTTAACTTTCGCTTTAATTGACAAAACGTATTTTTTTTCTTTTTTATTTATAGATGTTTGTGTGTATATTAATGAACATATTAAGTATTTGCATTGAAAAAGTTTATTGAAATAAAATTATTTAATTACAAACCAACGGAAACTTATTGAAATGTACGGGGTACTGTTTTGGTGGATTATCGCATCGTGTTTAAGACTGTCGACCAGTGCTACGGGCTCACCCGATTTCCTAATGAGAAGAAAACGCTACATCGGATTCCCAGAAGGCTCTAGTTTTTCAGTAAGTTCAGTGCTCTCTCGTACGTGACGTAAGTTACAAGTACCAATGAAAGAATCGTCTGTGGGCGAGTTTCTTCTACTTGGTTTCGGGGTTAATTGATTACCCCGGTTTTCTGACAGTAGTTATATATTCCATGAATACACTTTTAGTAATCTTTTCCAATTTAATGAAATTTCTATTATGTAACTTAGCTTAAGTATTCACTGGCTTGGCGATGATTCGATGATGTCAAATTGTCTATCGCAATACTTTATAGTCAAATAGTAATGAGCTGTGAACTCAAATATTGAAAATACATACATATTTAACATATTATGTACCGTTATTTTGGGGTTAAATGAGTAGCCAATGCGTAATATGAGAGTCTTATATTTCAATTAACGTGTATTTGTTTTTAATTTATTATATTTGGTTTCCGTATAAAAAGGGTTAGTGTCGAAGGGACGCTAATTAATTTATCTTGTTGGCCAACGAGCTTTCGGTGCCCTCAGGTAAATCTCGGTCGTTGACCCTTGTTATTTAAATTTAATATTTCATCTCCAAAATTCTACAAATGAACGCTTTGTAAAAGCAATTTTATACGTCCGAATATTGCAAGCTAGGTAGACGCAAAAATAATATAAAAATAGAAAAAAAAATATTTTTGCTTTTCTTTTACAATCGAACTAAAACAATATTGCAAGCTACGTAAATGTAAAAAATATTTTAAAATAAAAAAAATCCTGAGATAATGTTTGCCTTTCTTTTAAAATCGAACTAATCACAAACGACTGTCCAGTGTGCAGGCTGCATGACCGTGGGTACACTAGGCAACCCGTCTCCGAGTGTATTTCCCGGTATATTCACCTTCGGCCTCAACTGGGGTATTGCGTACGAGCTGCCAAATGCCACCGAAACTGCTAAATTCTTCCGCAAGAAATATAAGAAGCCAGTCGCTCAGAGAAGAAGTCGACGAGACCTATATCAGAAGTTGGAGGTGATTTTGGACAAGTAGGTGAGATTATATTGAGCAGAAGCTTCCAGACTAGAAGCGTGTATAAATTGTTCTAGCGCGTTTAAGATTCGCCGATAATTTATCAATTTGATGATAAATTGTGAGAAAATTATGAGAAAATTAATGGAAAAATTTAAACGCTGTGTCGTTGCAATACATTTTATTTACAGGACATAATATTATTAATTAACAGTAATTAAGTTAATAACATTAAATAAAAGAGGGTCTTTTATTGCACATTTGTATTGTAAACACTTTAAAAATTTTACAACGACACCATATTGCGGCAACACTTTTCGCCACTAATCCACCATCTTTTTTTTATATTCTCCCCACCGGTGCTGCCATCTCCTTTTTACTTTTTCCCCGCCTAACAGTTAGTATTTTTAAGAAATAAAAGCAGAATACGTTACCTTCTCGTTATCTTTCTCACACGTACAAACAAGGGTCCGCTGCGGGTTTTGGGTTTTAATTCCCGGCCGGGTACGCATCTGAGTGATAAATTAACTTATCCGGTTTAGGTGTGGCATATTTCTATAGTTATCTTTATTCATATAAAGGTGAGTGTAGTCAACATTTTTGAATAAAAAAATGAGTCATAGATATTGTTTCGATCTAAGATCTGTCTATTTAAACGAAAAGGATGCGAAAGGATAGTTATGTTAATGGAAATGTTCTTCCAGAATGGGTTATAGCGGCAGAGATTGCATTTTGAAAACACTATGCGAAACTATACAACGCATTGCGCCTCGCGGTGACAATATCATAGAAGAAATGTTCAGGGTTTTGTTTACGTAAGTGTTTTTTTCTTATAAGAAATATGGTT
>DWQT01002556.1:0-13938 GCA_018244895.1 Myscelus amystis hages | reverse complement strand
CACGACAGTCAAATTAGTGTACAGTAATGTAATATTTTACCACGTTCAAATTTTAGCTAATATACTCACAAAAATTTATTTTTATATAACTGTATTATCATTAACACATGTACGTTTTGATTTCTGCAGCTAAATAATAGGAATCATACAAAGGTAGTTTAATTATATGCTGCATGCTTCGACTAATAATCGAGATTTTTCTTTTCATGCATGGTTTCGCTTTTTTATATTTGAATATTATGTTAATGCCTCATACGTTATTTATTTTTATATTAGCTTTTAATATATTATAACGCTATTGATGAATTTTTAGAGGGTAATTCATTTGTCATTTATATTTAGAAGATTCAAGTTTTATTTATTTGCATCTAAAAGTGTTTGCAATATTACATTACAATTGTGAATGTTTATGCTTAATTTATTGCATCATAATATTAAAATGCATCTGAATACTAGATAGTAATGCGAAAAGTTTTTTGTATATTTTATTCTATAGGATAAGTATTTTTGCAAATATTCTACCAATGGAAGTATTTATTTGTAACTAACTAACTAAATTACAGATTCGCGATAAAGCTTCCATCATTCCCTTGGTGGCTGGCCTGCGCCGCGACGTCCTCAACCAAGTGTCTGAAGGCATGGCGCTCGTGTGGGAATCCTACAAACTCGACCCGTACGTGCAGAAATTGAGCGAAGTAGTCTTGTTGTTCCAAGAAAAGGTATTTATAGAAGTATATTTTTTTTTATAAATTGTCATTCAGATGATTACTCTCATTCCTAGTTTAAAACTCATTCCTTCTCGCTTTTATCTTTGTTGTCTCGCTCTATATTTCCCCTCTAATAAACGAGTGTACTGAATTTCTTCAATTGTACCAAGCAAAGCTTAATGTATTAATAAACCCATTTCAAAGCATATAATATTCGTGACGAATTTAATGTGCTCTTGGAATATAGCGAGCTATTACTAGCAAAGCGCTTAGAGTTTCCTTATTTAAAAGGTTACATTAAAGTGAACGATCATTCACTATCAAATAAGCAGAGTTGCATAAGAAATTGTGTTATTAAGTAGTGTAACTGCACCTCAGGTGGAAGACCTGCTGGCGGTGGAGGAGCAGATCTCGGTGGACGCGCGGTCGCTGGAGACGTGCCCGTACTCGGCGCAGAGCCTGGCCGACATCCTCAGCCGGCTGCAGCGCGCCATCGACGACCTGTCGCTGCGCCAGTACAGCAACCTGCATCTGTGGGTGCAGCGCCTCGACGAGGAGGTGAGCTTCTGCTACCACATGTATTAATACATGTACCTCGAATCTAGGTGGCATCACCTTCAAACTGCAAATTACGAAAATTAATTTAAAAACTATTTTCTGTATAAAAAAGTATGTATTTTGATTAGATTAGACAGGCTCGCACTGTATGGTTTCCTCACTCAGGTGGAAAAGAGCCTCGCGGCCCGTCTGCAAGCCGGCGTGGAAGCGTGGACCGCCGCGCTCCTTGGCAAGGTCAACGAACTGGACCTGTCCATGGATACATACTCTCCATCTGAAACAACGCACAAACCAGGCGGCGAACCTCAGGTCAGTTTCATGTTTTATAGAAAAATTGTAAACTAATATTGACAAATTTTGAGTAACATAGAATGTGTATGAAATTGGCAATGTATTCATTCCTATTACAATGCCAAAAAAACAAAGAAGTTCGCCATCTTTTGTATTATTGATTTTGTTTTAAAAAATGTCATACCATAACAATATTGATGTAATTACTTGAAATATTTCGGTACCACTATATGATGTTATTTCACAGAAATAATCTTGAAGCTTATTGATCAGCAGTTAATGAAATCTTTTAATACTTATCAACATGTGTATCATTATTATAGATTGCTCGAGTCGTCCACGAAGTGCGCATCACCAATCAACAGATGTACCTTTTCCCGTCTCTAGAAGAAGCCCGGTTCCAACTCATGAGGCAGATGTTCGCCTGGCAAGCCATCGTTACCAGCCAACACCGCTTGCAAAGCACCAGGTCATTTTTTTGTATTATTATTTTTCTTCTTTCTTATACAATAAATAATTGCTAAAATCTATCCAAGGCCTTCTCTAAGTGCTATTCAAAAAAGCTACAACAAAAACTAAGACAAAAAGATTGCACCTAATAATTCTAAGAAGTTCTAAAAGATTCCACTGTTGGAGAAATGACATTTCATTACTCAATTTAATTTAACTTGTAAAGTAATTGATTCTATATGTACTTTTATACATTTAAAATGCACAGAACTATCAATATGTAATTTTATTGTTCAATTGCAGATATCAAGTGGGCGTGGCTCGAGCACAAACAGCTACGTACCGGAACCTCTTGACTAAGCTGCCCAAGGGCTCGTCGCCTCTCGAGAACGCTTATGACGCTATCGAACAGAAAATATCACAAGTTCGCGAATACGTCGATGAATGGCTTCGGTAATGTACTTTTATTATTTTTGTAGCATATTTTATGATTTATTATTTTCTGACTATAGATTGGTTTACTTAATCCTAGTATTTACATAAATAATGCCTTTCATATCTTTACAGTTATCAAGCTCTATGGGATCTTCAACCAGATAGCTTGTATGGACGTCTCGGTGATGACATCACTATGTGGATCAAGTGTCTTAACGATATCAAGTATGTAAAAAATTTCGTTGCTTTCATGGTAACTCTAGCTCATTTCCAATTCGATGTAATACAAACTATAAATGTACTACTACCCAACCTACAACCAGGAAACTCATACAAGTTTGTGCCCAAATGTAAATGAAAACACTCTCGGAATAAATTGAATGTGCCACAAAACGCCACGTTACCGAATGTTGTCAGGAAATCGCGCACGACATTCGACACGTCGGACACACGGCGCGAGTACGGGCCCGTGGTGATCGACTTCGCGCGCGTGCAGAGCAAGGTGGCGCTGAAGTACGACGCGTGGCACAAGGAGGTGCTCGGCAAGTTCGGCGCGCTGCTCGGCGGCGAGATGGTGCAGTTCCACGGCCGCCTCGCCAAGTCACGCGGCCAGCTCGAGCAGCAGTCCATCGGTTAGACCTTTGCTACTTCATTGGTTTCACCCTTTACATCGTATCCTGAAGAGCGAATCTCCATGTTGAAAATTATGGATCTTTTTTTATAAGATACTAGTGGTGTACCTGCACGCTTTGCTATGCCATAAACTGAAATAAATTTGAAGGAAGGACAGTGGCGCCATCTGTCGTAAATTGTTCGTACCAACTCAGAAACCATCCTGGACTTGTGCACAACAACTTTGCTAAAGCTCATCACATGATCAATGCATAGTTTACAAGTTTATAAAGAACATACAGACAAACATTCATTTTTATATAATAGATAAAACAGCTTTAAAAAAGCCTTCCTAAAAGTGTATACATAATTAAAACAGCATTTCATTACTCTCGGTGTCCTTTTAAGATGTTGACAACTAGACATGATTGGCTGAATTTTTATGGTTATCGAGTGGTAGGCTAACTGTGTGTGTATATAATATTTACAGAGGCTGCCTCCACTAGTGATGCAGTTTCGCTCATTACTTACGTGCAACAATTAAAAAGAGAAGTCCTTGCTTGGGAAAAGCAAGTTGACATTTACCGAGAGGCACAAAGAATTCTGGAGAGACAGAGGTTTGTTTCAATATTTGCTATGATCATCAAACATGTTACACCCTAGATTTTAAATATACTGTTGAGATCAGTTTCGGAATACACTCTATAGGAATGTTCTATTTCTCACAGATTCCAGTTCCCGGCTCAGTGGTTGCACGTAGATAATATTGAAGGGGAGTGGAGTGCGTTCAACGAAATCATGCGCAGAAAGGATTCGTCTATCCAGACCCAGGTATGTACCAGTGTCTGGCTGTGCATAAATAGATGTATATCAATATAATACGAATTTTTCTGTTTAAGGTCGCATAATGAAACATGAAGCTGGTTAGAATTTCATTTCTTTTATTCAACAATAATGTCAACAAAAGTTAATTCTAACCTTTAATTTATAATTACTAGGTTGCATCGCTTCAACAAAAGATTGTCGCCGAAGATAAGGCAGTGGAAACTCGCACCCTCGAGTTCTTAGCAGAATGGGAACGCAGCAAGCCAACTGACGGCTCGACCCGACCTGAGGACGCCTTGTCTAGATTGCAGGCAATGGAGAGCAGATACACGAAACTGAAGGATGAGAGAGACAATGTCGCCAAAGCCAAGGAGGCACTGGAGTTACATGATACTGGTGAATTATTATTTGTTTCGGTTGAATTTCATTCACAAGTGTAATAATTCTTATTAACAAATAACACGAATTTTATTGTTTTTGTACAATTTTTTTATTGAAAAGCAATCAATCATTTGTACACTTTTAATTATATGTTTAAATTCCATGAAAGGAAGAATAAACTATTTTTATTTGTGTAACACAGGCACGTCTGTTAACAATGAGAGAATGACAGTAGCGCTTGAAGAGCTACAAGATCTTCGCGGAGTTTGGTCCTCGTTAAGTAAGATTTGGACTCAGATTGATGACATCAGAGAGAAGCCGTGGCTTTCTGTACAGCCAAGAAAACTGCGGTACGTAACAGACAAAACTAGGTATTATACATATTCTACTATTGAATTTCCTGTAAGTATGATCGGTAACAAATGTGTCATATTTACAGCCAGCAACTGGAGGCTATGTTAAATGAACTCAAAGAACTTCCCGCACGTCTTCGTATGTACGACAGCTACGAATACGTTCGTAAATTACTTCAATCTTACACCAAGGTGCGTGATGATATATTCGGAAATATATTGTATAATTGATATTATGTATTACATAGTTACAATAATATGTGACGAAGGGTCGAGATTGCCAATGAGTAAAGTTTTATCCTAACTTATGTATTGGATCTGATTGTTTACTCTTTACCCTGTTTTAGGTGAACATGTTGATCGTGGAACTGAAATCGGACGCGCTGAAGGAGCGCCACTGGCGGCAGCTGTGCCGCGCGCTCAAGGTGGACTGGGCGCTGTCGGAGCTGACGCTGGGGCAGGTGTGGGACGCCGACCTGCTGCACAACGAGCACACCGTGAAAGACGTGGTGTCCGTTGCTCAGGGAGAAATGGCTCTGGAGGAGTTCTTGAAGCAGGTAACAAACACTACCTTCCTAATAGATGAGGTATTTAAAACTTAACTTCAACTTGAAAGCTTGCTCAAAAGTCTATCGACTTCTCTTATAGTCCAGTAACAATCTGTGATGACCGACGCCCACATACTTACCTTTGAAACGGGCCAGGTTAGCAGTGCTATTTCTTGATTAGTCTTATGATCAAATTAAATGCAGATGTCCTTAACTCCGAGGAATAAAGCAATGATAATATCAATATAATTGTTCAGGTGCGTGAGTCCTGGCAGAGCTACGAGCTCGACCTGATTAACTATCAGAACAAGTGCAAGATCATTCGCGGCTGGGACGACCTGTTCAATAAAGTGAAAGAGCACATTAACAGTGTGGCCGCTATGAAACTTTCACCCTATTATAAGGTAATTTATTTTACTTCAAATCTGTTACTGGCATTCAAAAATGATCCTGTAACTATGAATAAGATCTAATTGTTAACTAATCATATGGCAGTCATTAGAAAATGTGTTTTTAAACCCCCGGGAAATCACAGGTGTTTGAGGAAGAAGCTCTAACGTGGGAGGAGAAATTGAACCGCATCAACGCGTTGTTCGACGTATGGATCGACGTGCAGCGCCGCTGGGTGTACTTGGAGGGCATTTTCAGCGGTTCCGCCGACATCAAGACTCTGCTGCCTGTTGAGACAAGTCGTTTCCAGAGCATCAGGTAAATACTTGATACCTAATAAATACCTGATAAATGCCTGATACCGGATACCTGTATAAATATACAAAGTTAAAAATTAGTAGGACACACAGTATGTTTATTCTTAAAGAAATTGAGTATAACAGATTTTTAAAATGCTTTTATAGCGTTACCCTAACGAGCTCCTAAAAATGAATTAATCGTATTACTTCCAGCTACCTTGTATTCTACCTTCTATTAAAAAAAAATATTAAACATTAATCATTAATACTTTCTGCAGTTCGGAATTTTTGGGTTTGATGAAGAAGGTAAGCAAGTCGCCAATGGTAATGGACGTACTGAATATCCCCGGCGTGCAGCGGTCCCTGGAGCGCCTGGCCGATCTGCTCGGCAAAATACAGAAGGCCTTGGGAGAATACCTGGAGCGCGAGAGGAGCAGCTTTCCAAGGTACAGTTTACAATATTTTTGACAAAAACAAAGTCTAACCAAATTTTAAAAAAGGCATTAACCATATCAAATATGTTGATAGCTCGTTATTAATATGCAAACTTCATGATACCCCCACCCCGCCAGAATATTGTTTAAAAATAACAGAACACTAGATTCACTATCCAATTTTTCATATTAGACGTCCAATTTGTTTACTCTATGTGCTACAAGCTGGTAACATATTTACAGATTCTATTTCGTGGGTGACGAAGACCTTTTGGAAATTATCGGTAATAGCAAGAACATAGCGAGACTGCAGAAACACTTCAAGAAAATGTTTGCAGGTGTTGCAGCAATCATATTGAACGATGATAACACCGTTATTAATGGAATTGCCTCCCGCGAGGGGGAAGAGGTTAGAATATTTTTATTTTAACGGAATAATAGTACCTTTTACATAATTTAATTTGTTGATCCATAAAATTATTTATTTATTTTGATGCGTTATTCCATTTTGCATTTGATACATATTCAACATTGATTCCTTAATCTCTCACGTTTCATACATTTTATTCAAATAACAATGATGCACCCATATATTAACATTATTTTCAACCAAACATTATTCATTTACATATAGGTAATTTTCACATCGCCGGTTTCAACGATCGAAAACCCCAAAATCAACTCGTGGCTGTCGATGGTGGAGAGAGAGATGCGCGTTACGTTGGCGTGCAGGCTGAAGGACGCCGTGGGCGATGTAAAACAGTTCAAGGATGGCAACGTCGATCCCACTAAGTTTATTGACTGGTGTGATAAATATCAGGTAAATTTAAAATGAATATATGTATTTATCTTCTTTCTCGTATATCGTATATTTTGTTACATATTTTGTATGAATAAAATGAGAAGTAATTTTATTTTGATATATACAAAATTAAAGTAACGGAAATAAGTTGAATTTTCTTCCCTCAATAGGCGCAAATAGTGGTGTTAGCAGCTCAAATCCTGTGGTCAGAGGATGTGGAGGCGGCGCTGGCGAGCGGCGGCGGCGACGGGCTTAAGCGCGTGCTGGCGCACGTCGAGAACATGCTCAACATACTGGCCGACTCCGTGCTGCAGGAGCAGCCGCCGCTCCGCAGAAGGAAACTTGAACACTTGGTAAGAGATTTAGCTCAACAATTTTGGCAAAAATCTGTTGAAAAGCTGTTTGTATCATGATGATAAAGTGTTGAGAGGTAGTTTCATAATACAGAGACCAGATTTAAAATAGCTGCTTTAAAGTTTTAAAGCAGCTATTTTCGCACCGTTTTGCTCAGGTTTTCTAAACTGTCTAAGAACAAATTGATTTTACTATATAGTTTTAACTGGTCGTCTTTTTTTAATCTAAGTGCTATAAAGTGAAGTTTCCTCCGTCTCTGTAGATCAACGAATTCGTCCACAAACGTACAGTGACCCGGCGGCTGATCGCGTCCGACGTGAACAGCCCGCGCTCCTTCGAGTGGCTCTGCGAGATGCGATTCTACTTCGATCCACGGAACAACGATGTGAGTTATTTCAGTCTTCTTACTCAGGGGCCTCCAAACTAAGGCCCGCGGGCCAAAACCGGCCCGCCACTGCCATCAATCCGGCCCGCGACAGCTTGAGACTAGATGTCGTTACGTGTCCCAATACACAATCAATAGTAATTGAAACGCAATAAACGCCTATGTTTGCTTAGGTGGGCAGAAAATTTAAAATTTTTATGGCCCTTGCAACATACCAAAAAAATTAGTAAGGCCCCAAGGCTTCAAAGTTCGGAGATCCCTGTTCTTATTAATTAAATATATTATTGAAAGTCACACATAAATTACACTCACCACTTCACAAAGTTTTTCATAAAAATACTTAAACTAACCTTGAATCATAAAACGGGCTTGTTTACCCTTTCTAAAATTTCTCATTTCGGATCTGGTAAACAGATCTATCAAGGACCTATGTACATCGGATGACAGAATTTATCTTTTACGACTTAGTAATGTCTTTGTTATGATTGTGATATTAAAGTTATTATTGTTTAACAGGTGCTACAACAACTGACCATTCACATGGCAAATGCCAAATTCTTGTATGGATTTGAATACCTTGGGGTGCAAGATCGTCTAGTACAGACTCCTCTTACGGACCGTTGTTACCTGACCATGACACAAGCGCTTGAAGCTAGACTCGGTGGATCGCCATTTGGTATGTAGAATCATTTATAATTAGCTCATTTTGTTCCACTTGGAGCTGTTTATAACACACATAAAAAGATATCGCAAACACAGAATGCATTATACAAATCCCAGTACATTGAAATTTTATGCACTTTTACATTCTATAAATTATCCAATAAAGATAAACAATTAAATTCATGTTAATGTATTTTGGTATTAAGAAAGCAGCAAATTATTTTCATGTGAAAATTAAAGATTATATAATTGCAAACAGTTTTTCACTCATTTGAACTCAATTCAAAGTAGTTTTATGATGATCCCTATTGGCAGGTCCGGCCGGCACGGGTAAGACAGAATCCGTGAAAGCTCTCGGCAACCAGCTCGGCCGCTTCGTGCTTGTATTCAATTGCGACGAGACGTTCGATTTCCAGGCCATGGGCCGTATTTTCGTCGGTCTTTGTCAGGTAATTTATACTTATAATATTATTAAAAGGAAAGATTTGATTGTTTGTTTGTATTAAATGGGCTCCGGTACTACTGGACCGATTTCAAAAGTTCTTTTACCATTAGAATCCTACAGTATCCCCGATGAACATAGCCTATATTTAATACTAGCTTTTGTCCGCGGCTTCGCACGCGTTGCGGTACAGAATTTCTTAATGTCAATAAGAAAAAATGTAATATATGAACCGCGAGCAGAAGCTAGTGTATGGTAAGTTCACAAAGAATGCTCATTTCTCTATCAGAAATAGCACCACCTTATTCCCTTTGTTTCTAACACTACACGTCACCAGGTCGGTGCTTGGGGTTGTTTCGATGAGTTTAATCGTCTCGAGGAGAGAATGCTGTCGGCCGTGTCGCAACAAGTGCAGACCATCCAGGAGGCGCTCAAGAGCCATCAAGAGGGAGACAATACTGGTAACTACAAAATATATACTTTTCAGATACATCATTGCAATATTGTAGTCAAATTATTCATTCAGTAGTAAAATTCCTTTTTAAAAATTCATCGCTTTGAGTTTGTAATGTTTCGGTTTTGTATAATAAGTGCATATTTTGTCGCAGCCAAATCCATTACCGTCGAGCTGGTCGGCAAGCAGGTCCGCGTGAGTCAAGACATGGCGATATTCATCACGATGAACCCGGGCTACGCCGGCCGGTCCAACCTGCCGGACAACTTGAAGAAGCTGTTCAGAAGCCTGGCCATGACTACGCCGGACAGACAGCTCATTGCCGAAGTGATGCTGTTCAGCCAAGGTTTCAGGACTGCCGAAAAGCTGGCCTGCAAGATCGTGCCTTTCTTCAAGTAAGTTTAGTCTTAACGCGGATCTGGGCAATAAGTATTTAATTAAATTTTTAAAAAATGATCCGAATGTTTATCGAATTTGTCCAACAGTCACTGCATACTGAACACAAAATCGTTTATTTTTAAATCTTACTAATGTTTTATCTAAAGAGACCCAGATTTTTTAGTGACAAAAAAAAGCTCCATACAAGTCGACGGTGGCTTTCTTTTTAAATACTTGATTATTGTTTGTATTTGCAGACTTTGCGACGAACAGCTGTCGAATCAATCTCATTACGACTTCGGGCTGCGTGCACTGAAATCGGTGCTGGTGTCCGCCGGCAATGTTAAACGAGACCGAATTCAGAAAATAAAGGTAAATGGATGCTTCCAGAGACAATCCATAGACATCCACTATTGCACACAACGCGTTGTGACACTGATTTCTTTTGCAGGAGAATTTAATCGAACGCGGTACAGAGGTTCCCGACGAGGCGTCCATAGCAGAGTCGCTGCCCGAGCAGGACATCCTCATACAATCGGTCTGCGAGACTATGGTGCCGAAACTGGTGGCTGAGGACATTCCTCTCCTGTTCTCCTTACTCAACGACGTATTCCCTAACGTTGGATATACAAGAGCGGAGATGACAGGTATATGTGTATTACTATCTATACATTGCAAGTGTTTAATTAATTACAAACGAGCTCCGATATAAAAAAATAATTTACCATAAATCATTAATAATTGTAGACAAATTCTTCATTTAACACAATTTCATTATTATGCAGGTCTAAAGAACGAAATTCGTGCGGTTTGCGCAGAAGAGTTCTTAGTGTGTGGAGAAGGTGATGAACAGGGAACGACATGGATGGAAAAGGTATGCGGCACATCATTAACTAAACCTGGATATTTAACAGTGGTTCAACTAATAATAAAAACCTCTATTGGATAAGGATTTATTTGCAGCTCGTGTGTTTTTTTTGACTTCAATATTAACAGGAACATATTCGTCAAGTGACTCATCTTCACGCCAATATTTGGAACATGAGTTTCCCGCGTTAGTGCACTGTTTGTGTTATCTACTCATGAACATCAACTACATGATTTAATAAAGGAACTCTGTCACAATCATATAAAATTATTTTAACCATAAGGTGAAGGCTGATATTATACAATATGTAATGATTATGATATTTTTAATAAGGCATCTGTAACTCATTAACAAATTATATGGTAACAAAAAAGTAACATTTTATGCTTACTCATTGAACTTATTTTATTGCCCTGAGACTGTGTTTATAAGCTATAGGTATACTATAGATATACTAGTAATCTAAAAAATGCCAATCGCAATTTTAAAATATAAGATGTCTAAATACGTATACACAGTATCACGGTAGTAAATACATATATCGATGACACTTATATACATATACCGATGCGACATACGGTAGTCCGTGAGTGTGAATGAGTATGCGTTTTCATGCTAACCCGCTAACGGCACGTAGAGGCGCAGCGCGTCGTCGCGCGCGCAGCACAGCACGTGGATCGAGAAGGTCAGTCGCGCCACTTGTGTGTGTGTGTGCTTGTCCCCGCTCGGGCGTCACGGCGTCGGTTCTGGCTCACTTCAATAATGTGCTAAAACCCACCGATTATTTGAATTCTAGTGTCCAACTGAAGTATCCGCTTTTGCATGGGTGGAGGTTTAACTCACAACTTAATATTATTTTGCTCGAAACTTCGATCTTTGGTCGGACACTGACAACTTTGCCAAATTACTCCAAACTATGCCACAACTGTTTTTGTGTTAATTCTTTATGTAAATTATTTGGTTAGAGTAAAAATGTATTACTGATCGAAACCAATTCTTGTTATTGGCCTATAGTGGGAATGTTCAATCACATTATTGTAAATGAATTGTCTCGCAGTGTGATTCAGTCATCATATCGTGCAAGCTCGTTCATTTCAATGTTATTTCCTATTTTATTTTACAAGATACGCGTCTGTCACCAAATTTTTACTCTATCGCTTGTCCAGTTCCTGTGCTGTAGTAATTTATATTTTGCATAAGTATGCATTACATAGGTATCAAAAGGTCCTTAGTGCAATACCCAGAAAAAACTAATTAATTCCTCCTTTGACTTCAATGTTCACATTTCACGCTGACTTCAATATTTTCATAGCTCCTTTCGTTGACTATGTAGTACCAGAGATTCTCCAGCACCTGTTCATAACTGGGCTTTTACAATTACAATTTTTGATCATGTTTAATTTGACTTATGTATGGTGTAGGTTCTACAACTGTATCAAATATGCAAGTTGAACCACGGACTGATGATGGTCGGTCCGTCCGGTAGCGGTAAATCTACCGCATGGCGAGTACTTTTGAAGGCTTTAGAAAGGTAAATATTTAATTTTATTTGTCTCAATAACCTTCGTTTAAATTTGAAGTATTTTTATGATTTGCGTCAAATCTGGCATTTGTTAAAAGAAGAAATAAATGAATATGAAATTGGACAAAATTTCTTTGTAACAGATTCGAAGGTGTGGAAGGCGTAGCGCATGTGATTGATCCAAAGGCGATGTCAAAGGAAACTCTATACGGTGTACTGGACCCCAACACCCGCGAATGGACCGACGGTCTGTTCACACACATACTAAGGTAATGTCCTCTTCACTCTCTACAGCAAAAACACTATTTGAAATGTGTTGGCCCTGTCATTGAAATGCGGTCCTCGATTCCCTGTTAAAGTGTAAGTCACTTTGTAGGTATATTAGTCTTACGGCTGCAATTCTATCACTGCAAGTGCAAGTATTTCTGAATCTTCATAAATTGAATCCTTCGGTACCATTACGTAACTGGTAATGCTGATGAAATATATTAGACTAACTTTTGCCCGCGGCTTCGCGCGCGTTAAATCATTGCTATATTACTATATTTAACAATGGGTGTTATTATATATACAAACCTTCGCCTTGAATCACTCTGTCTATAAAAAACCGCATCAAAATCCGTTGCGTAGTTTTAAAGATTTAAGCACACAAAGGGATGTAGAGAAAGCGATTTTATTTTATACTATGTACTTAGAAGGCATAATACAAATATCTAATACATTGTCAAGTTCATTTTCCAACATAGATATTAGAAAAATGTTGATTGTTTACACAATACAAAACATCATATTTGCAATATACGCATAGTAAATAAAAAGGGTTATACGAACGGTATTCAGATGTAATTACATTAATTTTTGAGGCAATTATATGTTACAATTTTGCGTTCCAATATAAAAGGAATAAACAGACGCAAAACATATGCGTATACTGTTTTTTAACCCAGATATATGCGATAAATAATAACAAAAAATTACAACCTACCACAGCAGTCGCCGCCATTTTGAAAGCAATCAGATATTTATTTTCCAATTCTTTTGAGCAATTGATTTGCCAAACCGATTGACATGGTCACAAGCTCGTGCGTAAAGCAAATCGCCTTGAATTATTCTATCTTATAACTATTTCTTAAATTTGTACGCCGCAAAAGACAAAATATGGATTGAACTAATAATTCTGTAATATCTTTAAATGTACCCATATATGTGCAAATAAATATATTTGTCTTTGCAACAGCTTGATGCCTCTTCTGATTACAAAATTGTCCAGGCATACTATGTATGTAGTGCCACAGACCAATAATCAGAATAAATAACGCCATAGAAAAAATTACACCATAGAGTAAATAGAGCGGCAGAGTATTAATTTTCACTTTAAACTGTCAACCCTTAGGTATGATTGTGACAGTTCGCCATTTTGTACTCGCATTAATTACCCAGGATCCGCCCCCGCCATCTTTTGTTCAAGGACTCTTAGCTGACTTCACTCCGTGCGCATTTTATGATAAAATGATAGCTAATTTCTTACATGAGCGTGCGTTTTATTAAATCACGTAACGAAATGTGATTTTTAAACATTTTCTCCTTACAAAACAGCAGTACGAGATGCTGGCAAGCTACAGTTTCAAAAAACAACTAAATTCGAATTATAATGTATTTCGTCAAGACTCAATTAGTATTATTTGTCGCAGCACGTCAGCCTAACTTAGCCAATACGAGTATCTAACCTATTTAATCGATATAGGAAAGTCTGGATCTGCTTCAGCATCTACATATATATATATATA
>DWQT01002555.1:0-13939 GCA_018244895.1 Myscelus amystis hages | reverse complement strand
CGCGCGCGCCCGCCGGCCGCCGCAACTCCAAGAGAGGCGCGGTCGGCGCCTCCGACCCTTCAGCCTCAGATGACCTTTAGACAATTTACATGTTTTGGTATCTGCACAATATCATCAAATAAAGCAGAGTACGTGAATTACCAATCGTGTAAATAATTAAGTAGTTGCGGAATCGAAGCTAAACGGATTTTTAGGTAATAAAATAAAGCACTTCGCTTCGCATTATGAGTCATGCCATATGTTGTTCTGAAAAGTAACTTGGAGTACCTTATTCTTTATCATTTTATCCTGCACCTTTGACATAGAATATGCCATGTAATAATAATGCTTGGAATTGTGGCTACTCAACAACGAAATCAACTGCGGTCCGAGAAAACCATTAGTCAGTTCATACATATTCAGTTCTAGTGGTGTTAGTATAGATTTCTGAATTTTCTTTATTTATTATGACGGTCAAGCTGTACATGAACAATAACATACCTAGAGTAAGGCGATGATGAAGAAGTTCGACACTGGTCCTGGGTTGCACGAAAGTGTTGTTGATACATCTGATAATGTTGATGTGAAAAATGAGGGTACATTCCTCTCTCACCCTGTAAAATAAAATTAATATTTATTAAAAAGTTCGTAATATCTAATGAAACACATTTTTAATATATAAAAAAAGTATATTATTACATTGCTATATACCAAAGTAATAGGTGAAGTATGCTGATGTGCAGGCGGAGGACTTGTAACTAATTCGGCAGACTATCCCGGGTAGCATGAACAGAATTAACATAGTGAAATATCTTAATAGAATCTGTGTTATTTGTACTATATCCGGATGCCGACAGTACACACAAAGAGGAAAAGGATAGGTAATAATGGTAAGGTTATTTTAGTATAAAAATTAATAGACTCACCATAGAAATTTGGCCCTGGGGGCTAACTGCGGGCACGCTCGTGATTGTCACTCGAGATGCTGGAAGTTTAAGACGACACAGGTCAATTTATTGCCATTTTTTATTTATAGTTAAAATTACCAATGGGAACATTTCCAAATAATAATAATAAGAATATTTCACTGTTGACTAAAATAACAATTTATTATATAAATGTTGGCATAATTCGGCCAATTACAGTAGACAATTAATAAAATTTAAGATGATAAAACATACCAGTATTGAGTTGATGGTGTGAGCCGATAACCTGAGGAACTTGCTTGGCGAGCGAATGTGGCGATTGCGGCGAGTGCTGCGAGAGTTGCGGATGTTGCGCATGGTGCGGATGTTGCGGGCATTGCGGATGTGGAGGGTGTTGCGGGTGTTGCGGGCATTGCGGGTGTTGCGGGTGTTGCGGGCACTGCGGGTGTTGCGGACATTGCGGATGTTGCGGGTGGTGCGCGTGCTGCGGGTGATGCGCGCCGCGCGGCAGGCTCGCGGGCCCCGCGTACGCGCCGCGGAAGCCGCGCACGCCGCCCGCAGCCGCCGCCGCGCCCCCCGCCCCCGCCGCACCCATCGCGCCCGCTACGCCCACAGCTGCTGCACCGATGTCGCCATCGCCACCTCTACACAACCAATAATTTATTCATGATATTTTATCTTATCCTTATGTTATGCATGCAATTGCATGTAGATTCCTTATTAATTAATCATTCTTCAATAATTTTCATTTAGATGTTAAATTATACATAAGCAGAAAAACACATTAAACAAGCCCACAATATGGGTCAATTAATGAAATTAAGTTTAATAGATCAGACTATAATGAACTCAATGTATAACTGCCCCTTATGTCTCCTGAGCACAAGTTCCGGTTGCAACTAGTTAACATTTTGATATAATACCACTAACAGGGCTAGTGCAGATTGAATATCATTTGAAATTTGTTTAAATGTCTGACGAGTTGAAGTAAATGCAACACACCTCACGAGTATCGGCGTAGCTCGGTCGGCCGGGCGGTTCGTGGAGGGCGGACGATGCGGCAGCGCCGGCGATTGGCCGCGCGCGTCCGTCGCCTCCGTGGCGCCCACCGGCACCATGGCGCCCGGCACGTTGTCCACCAGCCGCCGCGCGAACGCCACCTCGCCCGCCGACGCGCACTCGCCGCCCGCCGCGCCCGCCATCATGACGGCCGGCTCGGCGCTCTTTGGATCGCGAAGCGGACCTCCCGACCGTTCGGGCTCCGAAACCGACCGCTCGGACTGCGGGGCCAGGCGCTCCGGGAGCGCCGAGGGTACGGCGGGTACGGCGGCTACGGTTGGCGCCGTAATGGCCGTGTCGAAAACGCCAGCCAATTTTGCGCTAATCTCGGATATCATCTTCTTCGGTGGTTTCATTATGGGTGTCGAACTAGGTGTCGAAATTGTAACGGAGACGGGAACAGGGGCCGGCATCGAAGGCGAACTCGAGAGAGAAGCTGGAGCGGGAACCGGTGCGGCAGGAGAAGTAGAGACGGGCGCAGATGTTGAAATTGGTGTAGGAGGTGCGATTACAGATACTGACAGGCGAACTGCAACTGGCTCGAGTTCCGTCCTGGTGCCGACGGTCGTTTCCGTAAGCTTAGGCACTTTGGGCTCCTTAGCGATATCTTCTCTCTTAGGAATTTCTTCATTGCTATCGACTGACGCATCAGAAATACTACGATCTCTTGTTCTCTTAGCTCCCCTTGGAGATTTTCTGGTGTCCGAAGTCGGAGTTTTTTCAATGTTAGTTTTAGCATTCGCTTGTCGAGTAGCTCTCTTTTTGATAGGCTCCTTGTTCACTTTGAGCTGGCTCACGGACCCTTTTATGACGTCATCGATTACGTCGTCCACAGTACTGCGTTGAACGTCTTTTTCCTGAAGTCTTCTAGACTTTCGAGTGTTCGTCGTTGGCGAAGCAAAAACTTCTAATTTATCCTCCTTGTTACATTTCTCAATATTTTTCGTAGCGTCTTTTGGGGTAATGCTGAGAGTAGATGTTGGTGTGGCATTACATTGCCCAGATAGTGGACTCTTTATAGTTAAAATCAGGCGAGGTCTATTTTCTGGTTTGCTTGATGCGGATTCATCACCTGAATCTTCGTGAAAATCGTAAACGTCTCCGGGAATGTTATTCATGGTACTGCTAACGAAGTTTTTAATTTTCTTGTCTACTTTGGCTCTTCCTCTTCCGCGTTTGGAAGTTCCGGTCCCTCTTGCAGGCTTTGAAATTTGTCGGGTTTGTACTCTATCTTGAGCCTTTTCAGATTTTCTTCCGCGCAAACTACGTCCACCTCGCTTACCTGTAACTACAGATTTAGGTATTGTTGATTCTTCAGTTGTAGTAGTTTCCGTAGTAGGTTCAAGTTTAGTAATACTTTTATTCATTAATTCAGGATCCTCAAAAGCAATATTTTGTATTGGCTCCATTAAATTTGACTCATCGGTATCATTGCTTATTACTATCTCTTTTTCTACATTCAAATCAGAACTTTCATTACATAAAGAGTCAACTTTTTTTATAACAGATTCTATATTCACATCTTTTGCAGACCAATAGTCATTTTCATCCAAATTTTCTTTAGTCACAGTTTTATTCAAAGAAAGAGGCAAACAATTAAAAATTTCATTGTTTTCTTCTGTAGTAGGTTTCTTTACTTCTAATGATGTATTTAACCCACTATTATTTACATCTATATTATCTGCAGAAATTATTTGTGACGGTGTATTACATTTTTCTATGATGACACCAGAATCAGTTTCTTTGAGTGCCTGTCCACCAGGTGCATTATCTATTTTATCTTTCATATCAATACTACTTTTATTGTCATTGTTATCTATTTTATCTGGAGAAAATGATGACTCTGGATGTATATTTTCCTCTGCCTTTGTGGAATCTTTCTTGTCGAAAATTTCTGTTTCCCGAATCTCTGCACTTTTTTGTCTCTCGTTACTCTGGTTCACAACAGCGATAGATTTTCCAACATTTATGTCCAATTTCTTTTCAGAGTTCTTGGTTATCTTGATTTCATTCGTGTTATCTTTTAATAACTCCTCAAAATCTGTTTCACATTTTGTTATATGCTCTGGTGTTATAGCTTTTATAACCTCTCGATCTGTATCAAAATGATCTGATGTTTTTTCATTAACTCTGTCTTTATTATTTTGTAACAAATGACTTTTGAGAGAACTTGGACTGTTTTCTGATTGTTCTTCATCATTTTTTTTATTAGCTGTGACAGTGCCCTTTGATTGCGTTTGTAACAAAACAGGAGTCATTACAACATTTGAAAGAGTCGAAGTTGTAATAGCATTTGTACTAGTCGGCTCAGACTTTGTTAGCACAGTCGGTTGTCTGATCGTTGCCATAGATAGAACAGATGGGGGTACTTTACTTGCATCCAATTGTATTACACTAGTCATAGGAGCCGTTGTCAATAATCGCTGCGGATTTAATGCATGTATAACATTTGTATTCTGTCCTCTATTTATAGTGTTTATAGTATTTGATTGTTGTAAGCTACATACAATAGGTTTAGAATAGTTTTGAATAATTATCGGTGGAGATCCAAAAGGGGCATGGTTTTCTGATTTTTGTGTTGGGCTCTCTCTCTTATCACTTTTCGGGCTTTTATTATTGATTAACAATTTACTAGAAACATTTAAAGTAGAATTCATTTTTTCCACATGTACAGCATTTTGCATTGAAATTAAGCGATTTTGTGCCAACACTGTAGGACTTGTACCAGGCTGCAATCTAGTCGGGGACAAAATTATTTTGGCATTATCATTACCACTATCTGCGACTATTCGTGAATCGTTTTTCCTAGATTCTCCCGTTTTATTCTGTACTTTCTGTTGCTGAATCATGGCAGCATTCGTAACCACTGATTTACTCTGCTGGATTAAGTTGTTGGTAGCGAACTGTTTCGAAATTGGTGCCAGAACGGGAGTAACCGGTAGACGATTAAAATGTAAGGGAGATCCTTGCGTTTGAACCAAAACCGAATTCGGTCTATTAGGCGACACCATGGCTCTCGCACCGTGCGGAACGTGCACGGCCTGCAAAGGGCTGAGCGGCGGTTGCTGCATACGTACGA
Source organism: Myscelus amystis hages (assembly GCA_018244895.1). NCBI lineage: Eukaryota > Metazoa > Arthropoda > Insecta > Lepidoptera > Hesperiidae > Myscelus > Myscelus amystis. The sequence continues at coordinate 8,896 of DWQT01002555.1, read as the reverse complement.
CCGTCACCTGCCCCGGAGGGCGCTGCTGCATGGCGTTCGGCGATGACATCCCGACATGATTTAAATTTTGCGACGGAGTATTCAGTACGCTCATATTTGCAAGTCGTGGTGAAGTCATGGCGTCGGCTTGAGGACTAGCTTTCGGACTCTGTAATTTAGCGTCATTCGTCATTCTTGGAGATATAACGATTCCATGAGGTTTTTGGTATAGAATATTCTGATCTGGTATTTTTATGGTAGGAGGTTGCATATTTGATACTGGGGGACGAATAATCTGATTGATTACTTGATATGGTGCATTGACACGATTGGCATTTATAATAGGCCTCAAAGTATTATTGACTTGCACATTTTGATTTTGAGACGTTTTTATTTGAACTATATTAGCGGTTATATGCTTTGGTTTATTTTCATTTGAATCTTTGTTGCTTATTGTATTTGATGGTATACTTATAACTTGGGATTCAACTAGTTTAGAGTTTGATAATGTCCATGATGTAATAACAGGTGTTCCCGTAGATGTTGTAATTGCAGTTATATGATGGATAGAGTCCCGTTTAATTAAAGGGATTTTTATCTCTTTTTCATTTAACTTAATGTTAGTCTCATTTTCCGGGTTCAAGGAATGAACCAGTGTTGACTTTGGCTTTGAAAAGCTAACATTCGTTACTTCATTACTCTTGGTTATGTTTGATTTTGAACTATTAGTTAGAGCCTGGTTTGTTGCTATAATATTAATGGGTAATCTTTCTATCGCATCTTGAGACGTTTCTTCTGCTTCCTCGGGATCAGTATCTATTAACAGAAGATCATTGTCTGAAACCGGTGTATCTGGTTTCATTTCCATTTCACTTGCATTTAAATTTTGAACCGCTTGTCTCATCTCTTCAGCATCTTCTTCCGGGATATTTTCATTCTCTATAGTAGTGTTTTCGATTTCAATTTGAACGGAAGGGTTATTTTCGACTTCTTCATAGCAATTAATAAATGTGTCGACCTTCCCACCGAAGCTTTCTCCTAAGAGCGCAGCAACGGCATCTTCAGTCTCTTCTTGCGAAATAATTGCTCTGGGTTTTTCTTCCAATTTCTTGTCAAGTTTGCATGTAAGTGTATCACCTTTTTCAGAATGCTTCTCAGAATCGTCATCCAAATTGGATATGCTCCGAACAGCATTTTCATTACTGTCTTCGCTACTCACATCTATTTCTATACTGGGTATCGGTATTGAGTCGGTGTTCGTCGTTTCAGTATTTTTGACTGGTAAAGGATCTTTGGGAAGTGGTACATCACATATATTTTGAACGATGTTTTCAAAAGGAGGTGGCATTGGTATATCATGAACTTCGATACACTTGGTTTCCTCATAATCACTGTTAGTTTTATCATCTATAATCATAATATCCGGAGTATCGTTGTCATGCATATTATTATCATTATTAGCATTCAGTTGTACAAGTGACGGACTTTCCGTTAATCGAGGTAAACTAGGTGACTGCAAAAGTGCGTCACAGTTTATACCGGTATGATCTTTTATTTGTTCATCATTTGGTAGGGGTATATCCAATAACATAGTATTTGTCACTATTTGAACATCTCTTCCGCAATCATAAGTCTCGAATCTATCCATAATGTCATCTTGGTCATTTGGATAAAAGTGCTGATATTCTTTTCGACTTTGACGGTCCTCTTTATTCCTCTTTTTCTTCTTTTTTCTTTCTTTTTCTCTGCTTTCCCTTTTTAATCTCTCCACATGTTTATCTATAATCTTACTTGTATCTGATTTAATATTTTCTATATATTGTTCTTCATTATGATTTGATTTTGAAAGGTTGTCGATAATTGATTCTACTCTTATGCGTGTCTCATCGCTTATAGGCGTGTCAGCGAATAATCGAGCTTCAATTGCTTTACTGACAGCATCCACATCTAAACTATTATCATCATCCCTAGCAAAATATCGTTTTTCTTTTCGCTTGCGCTCTTTTCTACGCCTCAAATCGTCTTTATGTTTAAGGTCTTCAGTACTATGGATTATCTTCTCATTTGTTGCATTGAGGATTTGTTCATAATTATGAGATACAAAATCTAGTTTACTACTTTGTAATGTACCGCTATCTTTATCCGATTCGTCAGATAAAGGACCGAATATATCTTCCATTTTCCCATCTTTTTTTAGGTTATTTGTTTGGGTCTCCGATCCTCCGTCACAAGAGTGACTAGGAGATTTTTTATCCTTTTTAAGTTTATTACTCTTTTCTTCGCGACCATCATCTGCTTCAATACTTTCACGAATTTTGTCTTTGCGTTTTTCCTTTTTGTTACTGTGTCTTCTACTTTTTTCTAGATATTTAAGTTTAATATCTCCTTCTACGGCATCGTTACTATTATCGACTTTAAAATCTTCATCAGAATACGAAAATTTATGCTTTTTCTGTTTCTTTTTGTGTTTCTTACGTTGTTCATTACAATTTCTATTTGATGAAATGGATTCTGTTTCTGATGATATTTCATTTTTAAGAAAAGAAACCTTATAGTCGTTATCTGTTTCTAAATTTGATTTCACTTTGCTATCATCGCTATCACTTTTTCCAAATAAATTTAACAATGACGTTCTTTTTATTTTATCGTCACAAGAATCTTTAAGAATACCGTCGCTATCTTTACTTTTAGACAAATTTGATTCAGAGTCTGACAAAATTTCTCTTTTAATCCGATTGATAAACACAGGACTTTTACTGGAATGCCGCTTTGATGATGCTTCTTCGTCTGAAGTGTCAGACATTATTCGAGATCTGGAATTTTTTCTTGATAATTTATTTCTAGAATCCTCTTCATTACTTGGCGCACTGTAATAGTCATTACATTTTTGCGGATCGTAGTCGATATTTAGCATATGCGACTTGTCTCGTTTTTTATTGTTAACGACTCCATCGTCTTCCGAAGAACTGTCCATAGAAGTTTTGTGAGACTTACGCCTCTCATGTTCCGAATCACTGTCTTCATCCCAACTAGATCGTTTCTTCTCTTCACGCTTTGCTCTGCTCTGTTTTAATTGACTGAATTTGGCTTTAATTTTTTCTTGACGCTTTTCCTCCTCTTGTTTTTGCATATTTTTACAAGAACGAGCTTTAACTTTATCATACATAGATATATATGTAGGTCCGTCGTCGACAATGTCAAAAATAGAGTGTTTCTTAGGTTCATCAGAATCAGATGTATCAGAGCTTTGCGTTTGCTTGCGGTTCTTACGTTTACTGTTATCTAACTTTTCGTCTTTACTTTTTCTGTCCGTCGACATGCGCTTTTCACGGATCAAGTCCTTTTTCTTTTCTTCGGTTTTATGTTTTTTGTCGTCTTTTATTTTATTTATAATGTCAGCTTGCTGAAGTGCATCCTGTTGCATCTGTAGTTCTTGAATCTGTTGCAACTGTTGTATACGCTTCTTCTCTTTCATTTCCTTTCTCAAAGCTCTTTGCTTTTCATCTTCTTCGCTAGACCGTAATTCTAAGGTGGCCAGAAAATCTAAATCATTTTGTAATACTTCATTCTGAGTACCTTGATTTGTTTCCACATTATCTTCTTTAGGACTTCTCTTCGAATTCCTTATCTTATCTGAAACAGTAGTTTCCTTGATGTCGGGCTCTTTAAGTTGCAGAAATATGTCATCCGGGGGTTTAACTTGATTCTTTTTATCATCCTTCGTTTTGCTTTCGATTATTTTAGCAAAGTGACCCTTATTGAATTTTGTAGTTTTATGTCTTTCCGTGCTTCGAGAGTCTTTTGAATCCCTTCGTTCTGGATATTTAACATCATTTTTACTCTTTTTAGTATCATCGTTTAAACAATCGAGACTATCTTGAGACGACATTCTCCTTTTATGTCCGATATTAGATGGTAAGCTAGAACATGAATTTAGGCGCTCTTTTCTTTTGCTATCAAGACCCGACGAATCAAAAGAATAGTGGCGTTGTTTTTCTACATTTTCAGCCTTTTGTTTTTGCTGCAATGAAGAGTTTTCGTTATTACTTTCACTTTTACTTTTACCATGGTGGTCTGAATCCTTTTCTTCTTTCGATTCAACTTTGTTCTTACATTTTGGATCTAATTTTACTGTTTCTATAATCTTAGTAACAGCGTCTTTATCAAGTTCTTTATGAATTTCATTACATAACTTTACTTTTGCTCGTGTCTCGTCTCTGATATCATTACTATCGGAATCTCTTAATTTAGTAGAATCGTGCGAAGTTCTTGATGCTGCAGAGTCCGTAGAGTCTTTTCGACAGAGATCTCTTGAAGATTCGTCTTTAGAAGTTTTACGGCTTTTAATTGGGTCCAAGTCTTTTTTATTGTCACGCTTCAAATCACTTTCCTTTTTAAGTCGTTCATGTTTATGTTTATCTTCCTTTTTTGTCTTATTAGACGACTCAATATCAGAACTATTTTTTGGCCTATCTTTTTCGTGCCTATCTTTTCTGTGATTTTCATGACGCAATGATTTATCATCCGCATGTTTTATTTTGTCAAATTCGCGATGTTTGTCATCAATCTTTTCTTGATCTTTCTCTACCTTCTTATTGATCTTGTCCGTGTAAGATTTGTGGGAATTCGTTTCGTCCTTTGATTTCTTTTCCTTGTCGTTTTTCTCGACTTTAATGTTTTTTGAAACTTTAACCTTTTCCTTCTCATTGTCTTGTTTCTCTTTTTCAATTCTTTCCTTATTTTGCCTCACTTTTTCACGTTCAGTTTTTAGGTTATCGTCATACTTCCTTTCAGCTTCAACAACTTTTTTGTCTGTGTGAAAAAAAACATTATTGACAAGTTTTAGCTTATCATGGGATTTATCATTTTCAATACTTTCCTCTTCTAATTTATCTCGTTGAAATGACTCTACATGAATATGGTTTTGCTTTTCCCTTTCATTTTTTTCACCATGTTTTACTTCATGACAGATAGTTTCTGGCGTATTAATAATGAGATCTATACTGTTAACTGAAGTCAAATGTTTTGAGGCATTTATATGAAAAGAAAGAATTTCTTGATCAATATGATTTTGAATGGTATTCTCCTGGAGTCTTTCAATTTCAATTTTTGTTTGAATATTTATATCTTCAGCCTTACTTTCATTGATAGTCTTTGATTTAAGACCATCTTTGGGAGTTATTTCTATTTTGGCATTAAACTCACCCTTAAGAAATCCAGAATCTTTTAAAACAGATTTTTCAGATTGTACCAGCCGATCTTGTTTATTGTTTTGAACCCAAGATGTTCTGATTTTATCGCCGGAATTAATTTCTATATCCGATTTAGGTGGTATATTACCATTATCCGGTGATACACAGTTCTCAATAACATCATTAGTTATTTTATTTAATACTTCTGGGGTGGGCAGTTTACTTCCTACAGTTGAACCTTCTGTGTCCTGAGATGTGTCCAGAGACTCTCGTCGGGTGGTGGTATTACTATTTAGGTTGTCGCGTAAAGCTTCCAAAATGTCATCAGTATCAACACAGTTGAAATTTCTCTCGTCTTCTTTCATATAGCAAGAGTCACGTCGCCGTCTCCCGATTAACTTTCTAGTAGCTTCTCTATCAATGTCCGATCGGTCCCTTTCCACTTGTTGAATAGGCTTCGACTCACAAACAGATATCTCCGTTTGGAGTTTGTCCATTGACGGCGTCCTCGGACGGGCTCTAGGCTCTATTCTGTAGTCTGCCTCGTTAACCTTGAGCAGTCTGTCCGGCTGCGGAAGGCGTTCTGGTCTATCAGTGCGAGCTAAGCGCGGGTCCACGGGACGGTCGGACCGTTCAAAACGATCAGGACGTTCGGAACGCTCCGAACGCTCGGGGCGCTCAGAGTCCGCATCGGGTTCCGGCGGTGCGTGCGATGGAAACGGATATCTGAGGGCACGCGGCAACGACGTCGCCGCTCCTCGTGTCCGCGGGCTCCCCGTAGGGCTGGGCGCTCTCACCGCACCTTCCAAACGCTCAGAGTCCTCATCGAAGACGGAGCGTTTTGCGAGCAGGGATCGTACCACTTCTGAAGGCTTCACTTCATTGATATCTATTTCGAGTAGCCGATGGCGAAGGCGAGCTCTATCAGGAGCATCGGCAGGAGTTCGCGCCGAGCCGCTCCACTTTTCATATTTCTCATCGAGCGATCGGATACGCTCTTCGAGCGAGGGCGAGTGCGGCGCAGAGCCACCGCTGGAGGAGGAGGCGGAAGGAGGGCGAGGCGGCGAGTCGGGCGCGGGGGCCGGCGGCGGCGGCTGGCGCGGCGCGGGAGGCGCGGCGCGTAACAACTGCACTGCGAATTTTGGTAGCGGCAGGCTCATGGGTAGCGGCGGGCGTTCGCGGGGCGGGCGGCGCGGCTCGCTGGGCGGCGCGTCGGGCTCGTCTCGCAGCGGCGTGCCGGCCCGCGAGCCCGAGCCGTCGCGGCGACGGCGGTGGCGGCGGCGCGGCGCGTGCCGCTCGCCGCGCGACCCCGACCTCGAACGTCGAGAGGCACCGCCGACGCTACGATGTCGTTCCTGTGACACGAATGCCATTCCGAATCAATCAAATGTATGGAATAAATTGGACTATTAACTAGTAACGCACCATTTCATATTAAGTGTATAAAATGAGCCCAGTATTCATAATATTAAAAACAAGATAATATTATATATACCAAAACTAAAAAAACTCATATGTTCAAGCCAAATAGTCTGTCCATAGCTGTACCTTTTACGCTTCCGGAGTAATGCTTAACATTGTTGATATGTGTTCTTCACAAAACGTCAAATGCAATACCATATTATAATTTGACCTTTATATACGGCGCCTATCATTAAATCAGAAGGCGTGAATACGTTTTCATTTGCCGTAATGTCGTGTCTATAGTATGCTAGCGTAGCCTGATATTACTGAGCTTATTACTACGTACCCTTCTTAACCCTTAGGTTGTTTTGCCACAGCAGTGTCGTGACTGACCTTCGAATGCTTCCGTTCCTCGGGGCTGGAGTCCCGCCGGTGACGATGCGCTCGATGCGGCGAGACGACGACCGACTGAAGTCGATCCTCGTATGTGGCCTCATCTGTTTGTGGACTGGAACCAAGCTCGTCGTATACCCTAAAGGAAGAAAACATCAATACATAAAAATAACATACTTTAACAAACCCTTACACAATAAAGTCATATTGGTTAAGATACAATTCATGTAATAAACCAATGACTAATACAAGATTATATCAGACTAGCTTTTTGCTCGCAGCTTCGCTCGCGTGAACTACAACATTTTGGAAAAATAAAATAATAAGGTTATTTCTAGACTTCTGTACGATTGTGGAGTAAATATTCTGTATTTATGTAATCATTACGATACAGTAATAATAATTTTACGGAGTTCTACATTCATACGCTATTAAAAGTCCCTAGGAAAATTACAGGTAGGCAAATGAGGCCATTTTCAAATGTAAAATAAGAATATCCCGGTTTACTACTTATCCCTAAGGATTAAATAAAAATCCTGAAATAAGTTTTTGACGATTATGGAAAGCTACCTACTTGCTGAAATTGAAGACTGTATTCTTTATAGTTACGGAAATAATATACTTCATATTGGAGACTATATCTCCTGTTCCGTATCCCGAGGGAATATCAAAAATTCCTAAAACTACTTTTAAGGAAACATTTTGTACTACTTGTGTGCTAAAAATCAAGTATTTAGTATTTATAGTTACGTACAACGTTGTAGTTACGTACAACTACGTTGTAGTTATGTTCATTTCTCATTTTTTGAAAAATCCCGTTTTATTCCCTATCCCATAGGAATTTCGAAAAATCCCGTCTTATCACCTGCCTACGTTACATACCTAATCTATGTGCAAAATTTCAGCTCTGTGGCTCAAAGGGTATAGGCAGGGCCGTGATGAGTGAATCAGTCAGACAGCTTTTTGCTTCAGCTCTTATATAATAGATCTATCTTCTCATGCTACAAATGTTAAAACGAATTCATTTCAACATAAAAAGGTACGTTTCATATTGTATGATTGTTCTTGCATAAAATTTTAATTCTTTAGACAGCCTGACGTCCAATTGATAATGTTGTAAGAACTCTAGAGAAAACGTACCACACTCGTCCTGAACTTCGCGTCCATAACATTTGTGTTCCCACTTTTTTGCCTATTGTGGACTTTTAAGGTCATGATCACTAAGTTGGGTTTTTTATATGATGAGCCGCACAAGGTGCTGAATTATCTTCACTATATCCATTTTTGTTAATATCGGCTTCTCGGTTCGTTAGTCTGATTTTTAAACACCAGGGGTCCATACATCCAGTCCCCCGCTGCGATGATCGCTACGACAGCCTTTTGCATTAGTTGATTGATTGGAATTGATAGAGGGTGCAACATTACTCCCGTTTGCTATTCTCTACAATATTGTTGGCTTTCGTGACTTGCTAATTGTCTGCTGTTGTTAGCCTGTGTTCGTTCATTCGAATTCTGTAAAACGTTCCGTTTAAAAAAAACAATTGATTTATTCAAAACTTTCTATGCATATTTCTTACTGGAAATGTCGTACAACTATTTCTATTGGCTTTGTTTAGAAGTATTTGGTATTAACGACTTCAAAAAAGAGGAGGTATTCAATTGGCCTGTATTTTTTTTTAATCGACCATTCTATTTTGATTCCTTAAGTTCTTGGAATGAGTCGTAAGAATAAATATTTAGTTTGTGAACATTTAATTAGTACATATTATCCTCCCAATTTGTCCAAAATATATTTTCAGTGTAATTTTTGGTATAATCTATCTATATCTATATATATAAAAAAGCGAAAGGTCACTCACTCACTCATCACGAAATCTCAGAAACTACAAGTGCTAGGAGTTTCAAATTTTGCATGCGGGTTCTTTTAA
>DWQT01002554.1:0-13942 GCA_018244895.1 Myscelus amystis hages | reverse complement strand
CATACATTTCAATAGAAATGAGGTAATCGCAACAATTTAATATGGACTGGATACCGTCAATCCGATGGCCGCGACACCGGCGTATGCTATGGAGCGTGAAATGACAACTCGTACCGGCCTCCTCGCTGATGATGGATTGTACATTAATTGTATATGAATCGTTGACCGATACGTCCGCCCCCGGCCGCCGACCGCGGGTTATGCGAATCGCGTACAATTGAATGAAACCGACAACCAGAAATAGGGTTGACACCTTTTTGTACTTAACGTACATTGGCTTTTATTGGTAAGAAAAAAAAACGTGCAACATGTAAATGTACTTTTTTTCTTTATTAATATTTAAAAACATATTTTCTATTGTGTTTTGCAGTTTGTATCAAATAAGTATTTCGACAATATAAAAATGAAATTATTTTCTTGTGCTTTATTGTTCTTATAAGGACAACGTACAATTATCTGAAATAAATTACAATACTGTTATGAAGTACGGGTGGCAACCCTACCGAACACGCACCTGACACTCAACGACTCGGAGCATTTTGGCATCGCAGATCAAAATGTATTCATGTAACTACGCAGATTTCGATTCTGTGCGAATGTCATTCTAAAATGTGGCCTATACAGTGGCCTATATCTATAAGTACTTGAGAAAACACAGCTATTTTTAAATCACGGACGGACACTTCAATTTTATTTAGATGTATAGATATAGAAAGTTGGGAGGACGCATCAACCAGCCGATCCCGGTAGCTATTATTAGTTAACAATCATCAATTAATCAATAATTATTAGTCAACGGCTTTTAAACATCTGACAAACGGGTTAAGCCACATCTGCCAATGCGCAATTAGAATAATCAATTCTCGTCCGTGCATCCGAACATAAATCTACGCTCATGTGTGTCATTTGACATTAATCCCATTAATTACAAAAAGAAAATGAAAAAACGATCAAAAAGACGCATTTTTCTTACTTTTATTCGGTTTACAAAAAGACGTCATTTTTGGCACAAACCCCGAAAGCGTCCTTCTCGCACTCTTCAATCTACCCTCGTGTGTGTTATTTGATATAAATCCTATTAATTCCAAAAAGAAAAATCGATCAAAAAGAAGCGTTTCTTTTCGGTTTATAAAAAGACGTCTTTTTTTTGGCACAAACCCCGAAAGCGTCCGCGCATCGAAATCACGCTAACATCCTTCTCGCACTCTTCAGTGAAAGTTGGGCCGCGATCGCCTCTCGTGTATCCGGCTAGATGACGTGTCCACTGGCGCGACGGAGGCTTATTGAAACAAATTGAATCGTAGCGACAATCGTGGACCATCCGCCGTACCGGTTTCATGCTCTAACTGAAAATTCGTGACCGCCGTACGAAAGCGCGCGCTCCGATACTTGTAGCGGACGAGACGCCAACAATACACGCACTGCTATTTAACGAGCTATTTCGAAATGTTATCGTTTCGTGTGAATGAAATTATAAGTGTCCGTCTGTGATTTTAAAGTGACTGTGCTATATCACGTGTTTCTAGTTATTTACACGATAATAAAGCACAAGGAATCGTTTTTTTTTATCCTTACCCGTCTGTTTGTCGTTTTGTTTGACAGGGCTTATCTTGGGAATGGTTAAACCGTTTTTAATGGGACTTTGACTCAAACATAGATGAGGTTATAGTGCAACGTATAGATTAGATTACTTGTCCCGAAAATCCACGGGATTGGGATTAACGTGGACAACACCGCGGGGCACTGCTAGTCTGTGTGTAATGTAATAATTGGTACGCCAACGCGCCAGGTCCCTAACGATGTAGGCAGAAATCACCGTTTGCCAAATATCTTTATCCTTATAAAAGGTGACCTGCTTCGTCTACATTCAACACTCTCTTCATACTCGCGAGCCGATTTCGGAGACAATGGCTCCCCATCAATGATAATGATGATAATTGAGATAATTTCACACACAGCTAGCTGATAAACATACACACGTACATGCCTTATCAAATGTATACATACATTTTATTCAGATACAAAACTAATAAATGTGCTCATCGCAGATATGCATGTAAAGTTCGCCCTGGGGTGGGCGAATCGAATCCACGACCTCCGTCTTAGTGTAAGTCTCGTATGTTAAAAACAATTGCCATTTGTTGTGAATATTGAAATCAACAAGATTGGTTCATTATTATATAAGACTAGCTGTCCCCGCAAACGTTGCTTTGTCATAAAAATGATTTTGCCGTTGTCACAATATTGTTTATTGCTGCTCCTCTCCTATTCATCTTAGCGTGATGTTATATAGCCTACAGCCTTCCTCGATAAATGAGCTATCTAAACCTGAAAGAACTTTTCAAATCGGACCAATATTACCTGAGATTAGCGCGTTCAAACAATCAAGCAAACTCTTCAGCTTTATATTATTAGTACAGATTGCGTTGGCGGCGTTAGTAGCGAGCTTTGATCGCGTTCCCTCATTACAATGCACCGCTGACGTGCGAGGTGACGCGGCGCGCCAACTCGAATCGAGAAACCGGTGAATCGATACTCGCGGCCCGGCTCGGCCCAACTGTCCCGCGGCTGCATTAACTGCAGTGCCGAAGTTAATCGCCAACATTTTATCTCTATAAATAGAACAGTCTGACTCTGCAGACATCTCAGCGTTAGCGGCGCTAGACGGATTTCAATTTCCGAATGTCCCATATAGCGGCGACGCCGGACGAGAATCGCACGCCGCCGCCCGGACTTAGAGTCGATTTTCGAATAGCGTTGCAATTGCACACCGATTGAAATCATAAATCGCACGTATTACAGTCGTTTTTGCATTGAATCGCGAACGGGTTCAATATAGGTCGGAAAATGAAGCGCCGTATTTAGTACTACAGCGTACTATCGTAGTAGCCGCGTCTGTGTGCGTGTCGGTTTGAATGGTTGTGTGATGCAATAGCGTAGTTTGCTCGCGTGTGGATGTGTTTGTCTTTGTCTGTGTGTGTATGTGTGTGTTCTTGTGTGTGCGGTGTGGTTGTTTAATGAATGGCGTTGTGTGTGTGTGTGTGTGTGTGTGTGTGTGTGTGTGTGTGTGTGTGTGTGTGTGTTTGTGCCGCTGCGGTCGAGTTCTATCGATTTCTCCCCGTAGGTCTCACAGGTTTTGCATATTTTTAGCGCTCCAAACCACGGAGCCACTGTTTGTGTGAAGTATGCTTTAGTATTCCACTGCTAGACGTAATGCTTTTAGCAATATCTCGATCTGGGTTTCGTTGGAATCGCTTTGAATTGATCTATTGATTGAAGAATTGGAGAGCATCTTTAAAGACCGCATCTTGTCACTGCTTAGTGTATTTACATATATTCTAATCATTTAATAACATAATTGTACTGTCTCCATACTACTCAAGCTTGAAGTTAAGCATGTACCTATAAGTCATTGTATTTTTAAGATTTCTTTCAACCCTTTTGCATTGATCGATTGGTGTTCTCTAACAGTGAGAAGATTTACACTTTACACACACATCGGAGGACATTGTTCGGAAATTTTACGGTGTTCAGCTTTCTTGACAGTGACACAAGTAAATTTTGGTCATTTTTGTCAAGTGAATGTTGGTTAGGCGTGTTTCAATCACACCCTTAAACTGTAAAGCTGAAGCTGTAGCGGAAACTGCTTATGATCGAATTGTATATTATTCATGTGTCGTTCATTTTGTCAACAGGTACCTACTGATCTCGGCTTCATCCCCACCACCCGATACCACCACTTGCAGTAATGGTCAGTATAGCTAACTATTATTTCTATATAAACTCATCAATTGTGACATAGATTTATTGATGGATAGGTCTAATGTCAATTGATAGTTTAAAATTAACAAATACATTCGATTTTCGAATGAGTCTCTGATCTGATTTTCTGATTTGATTTTCTATCGAGTAAGTTAATATTGATGTAATCTTTAAATGTCATTCCCGAGTTTTGTGTGAAAATACTCTGTACATAATGTATTCTGACATATTTATAATGTATGTCTGACACTGTCAATTCTGTCATTCTGTTGCACTTTGAAGTCTCGATACTTTTACATTAGAAACTCTGGTGAAGTTCGTGCTCGCCAGTTTGCGCTTATCTGATAACACGATAAAGGGGGCCGCGAGGCAGTTGCTATCGATAATATTGTATATTGCGAAGTGAATTATTAGAATATTAGTAACGGTATCATTATTAGATCTGATTTGGAAAATGGTAGCGGAACGATAATTGAAACGATACAAAACGATGTCGGAACGAATGATATTGACACCCACGGTTGCTGTCACATGTGCTCGGTATCGGACTAAAGCCGTACTGCAACATGACAAATGACAAATGTTGTTATTGAAAAGAGTACTGGGAGATTTTTTTTCGCTGTCTTTTTTCTCCCGGCCTAGTACAGGGCCCGAAGGGTGCACAAATCCGAAGTATAATAATGTATTTAAGAAATTAAGTGTATGTATGTACCTTATAATGAATAAAACAATAAGAATTTGAGTTGCATATTGTAAATCGCCCAAAAGTATACTTTTCACTGGTCAAAAAATTGTGACAATAAAAAGAAAAATTCTAATTGCAAATCGATTTCAGCACTAAAGCGACACAGACAAGGAAAGGAAAGGAAAGTGAGAAAACAATCTGGATGAGCCAACTGGAAATTGTTTCAGCTCTCGCGAACAGGGGAGTATGATCGCGTATAGCACCGTTCCTATACCCCCCTATTCACTAAACATATCGAAGCATTGCAAAACTCTCGCTGGTACTGTGTTAAATTGCTGCGGTCCCTAAGACCGTTTCGGTCGCACGTGGTTAAGGCAGTATCGAATGCACCCGAAAGTACCGCAGTGCGACGCCGCCTTATCGCTTCCTCCATCGCCACACCGTGGTGGATACGTCCGCAGTGCATTATAGTCACTCGCACGAACCGCGGCGACTCCGCTGAACGCGATACGAAGTAATAAACGACCATAGATTATCGGACTACGGGGCTTCCCCCCCAATAACTCGGCTATTCTCTAAGTAAAAGCGTCGCGGCGTCGTGCCTTTTCGCTTGATACTTGGTTCTATACGGTAGCGCTAGTTTTTCATTTGAGTACTAGCTGTCCCCGCAAACGTTGCTTTGCCATATAAATGATTTTGCCGTTGTCGCAATATTTTTGATTGCTGTTCCTCTCCTATTCATCTTAGCGTGATGTTAAATATAGTCTATCTCGATAAATGAGCTATCTAACACTGAAAGAATTTTTCAAATCGGACCAATATTTCCTGAGATTGGCGCGTTCAAACAAGCAAACAACCAAACAAACTCTTCAGCTTAGTATTATTAGTATAGATGTATGTCGCGTGCCCGTGTGTTTCCATCGGATGACAAGATGACAGGAGACATAAGGGACAGGGAGACATAAGTGTATTTTGGACAAATCCTTCATTTGTCGGTATATGGGTTATATTTAAAGAGTACAGTAATTTTCAGATATTTTAATCGAAATTAACCAGTTCAATATTAAAATCAATTCACACAACCGTTTATTAATTTAGTGCGCTCGCAATCTACTCGCGTTTCGGATCCAATGCTTTGGTCGTCATTTGTTTCGCGCCCACTAATCTCATAAGTACGCCACAAGAAGACCACAAAGCAATTCGCCCAGCTGTCTGTCTGCGAACAGGGTATTATGTCACAGTGAGTGCGAATTCGGCCGGTCATATGATATTCGCGTTCTGTCGTGACGTCAACGGGAACCAATTCAGGTTTTTGGGTTTTCAATAATGCATTGTATTCTTTAGTGTCGTTGTTTATCAATGAATATAAACACCATATCTAGGTGTGGATATTGTTGTGCTCTCGGAACATTCGTGAATGTATGCAATGACCCGGTTATTTATTTCTCGTGCATATATACGTCTGTTTTCTATAATCTTTTTATATGTAGATAGATGGACTTAATTTGGGGGGAGGGCATTAAGAGAGCAGATAACGTGGAATTTTTATCTACTGATGCATCTTGGTTTTCTTCTGCGCTGTTAGAGTACCAACTTCGGGATCCCTAAACGGAATGCAGCGAAGTTTTCCAGCGCTCAATCGCGGTTTGGTCCGTTTGAGCTCCGACTCTTGCCTCTCACTACCCTGGAAGCCTTATTTAGGTCGCCTCCCACATTAAGTAGTTACCGGAGTTGCATTAAGGTCTTGAGCTATAGAAACAAATTATGCTCTAAATATAATGGGTTTCTGTCTTCTTTTAGATCATTCTGTGTTCAATCTCTTCGTACCGCATTGCAAAGTTCCATTGTAGTCAGTGTAGCAATACTCTTTCTTATCGGTACCTAATCTGTTCGATCATTGTGGCCAGCATCGTTACATGTAAAAATTTCAAATTTAAAAACAATGCTATATAGCATCCACAGATACAATGTAGGTATGGTAAATCGTATCCGTTTCACAGCACAGTAACCCGATTGCGACATTCATAAACTCCATGCAATACGACCATGTCGTTGAACAGGCCAATTTCCGTATCAAAACAGCGATAACACCAAAAGAATATAATCACGACGACCGCGAATGAATTTCACATCGCGTCCGTCGACGGGCGAGCCATTAAATTTGAAACGTTAATGTAGCGACGGAGTGACTTGCGTCGGGTTCGACAGGGGATCGTGATTAGAATCGGAAGGATGGAATATATACATATTCAAAAATCGACGATGTACGTAATGAAATACAAAATATCCCAACGCCCATGCACATTAATACCGAGTGCCGCATCGTCGATAGAATTTTAAAATCCTATTAACCGTAACCGCGAAGGGCACACGAAAGTATATTGAAAGCGTCTTACGAACAGTTTTACTCTCGCCTAATCAATTAACGCTTTGATTGATTCCTATTTTGAAACAGATTGAAAATTTCTTTAAAATGCTCGTAACGCAAAATTATTATCTGTTAGAAAATGTTGTTTATATATTGTTAATGATTTGATTTTGCTGGATGGTTGATTGTCAGCCCTTTTACATTCCAATTATGGGCACCTGCCTCTCCTCCAACTGTAGGAAGCTCAGAGCACACGCCAACACGTTCCTCCGTTGCACTTTGGTTCTGATAAGTGTCATTGACTAACTCATCTTTCCGATCAGACTGAGCATTTGATACCCAAAGATAATAACCCGGACTTGTCTTAGAGTGCCCTCAAATGAGATGTCGTGATCCATATAGGTGGATTAAAATTAGTTTTCTTCCTCCCGACCTATCGTAAAGTCTTGTAACAGATGTGAATACCGATCATTTAACCGTATCTATTATAAATGTAATCGTAAATAGTCCGCCGTTTGCGTTGCGACCGTTCGGTTAAATAGTATAGACGACAAAATGTATAGAACCATCGCGCCGTTGCTTCGCGATGAAAACCGTAGATCGTACTATACTGGTGGGATTCTATGGGATTAAGAAACGAGGTAAATCGTGACGATAACGCCGCTGGGCGTGGGCGAAATCCGGGCCATGACGAAACTCTGATTGATAACGCTGTTATACCTATTCTGATAACCGAAGCTATCTTTGTTGCTATGTCATATATAAATGGGAACACAATGAGTTGGGAAGTTTTCTGTGGCCGATTAGACTTCAATGAGGCGGGTAAATTTGCATGAGTATTAAAATCGACAGGATAGCTTGTGGGTGAATTTTTGTACAGTGTCTCAACATTTTGAATGATGAAATATTTTGTCAACTTCCTCAGATAATGTAATGTTCAAGTTCATTCATCAGGGATCCATTAGACCAGTTTTAATTCTGACTAAGGCAAATGTGACTAAGATTAGATTAAGGCTAGAGTAAAGGCATTAACAGTCTTAAAATCCTAATCGAAATTGTTTAAAATTGTATGTAACATCCACTGGTGACCTTTGTCTGTTCAATTGCAACTCTATTCACATTGGAATAACGTTCAAGTTGAAAATATCTTAAGAATGTCGATTGAATTGTGCTACCACATCGGCGGCTGAGTTCTATTGGGTTTATTTTTATCGTCACGATGTCAATATTGAACATCTCCATTAAAGTACATTTATGCTTGTATCCGGGCGGTACGGTTGCTAAGCGTAATTTCGCGATTTTGGCAACACATGAATCGATCAATTCAAACGTCTATTGTATCAGAGACTTTCAAAACTATCGGTCATTCAGCTGTACCCTCATTCATTGTTTGTTCAACAAAAAGTACATTAGGCACTGGTTCGATCGCGTTAGAGTGGAGAGTATAAGAGATAGAAGAATATAGTTTAATGTCTAGTGTACACGTTAATGATTAGTTGTTAATTTTAACTACGTCAAGTATTATGAGTCGGGTAGATAATGATTATTTAGTGAAAATGTTAATTGAATCTTCTTAGGAATATGTCTTGCTTATTCCAATTGCGAGCGAATCGTTCAAAGTCTCCTCACAGTGTGACAAGCTGTTATCGTGCACAGTCATTCCGTATGCATTAATCTCTCTTCATCCCTCTCGAAATTTATTACCAGATTCGACACGGTTCAATGACACGAGTGCATTCTGTGTTCTGTTCTCGGCTTTCGACAACTTTTTGTCGACTCCTCCGACAATGGAGTCTGCACAATCGGCTTTGGCTTTTACCACGTCATCGTTTTCCACTCCGCGGCTAAAGGGTGTCTATTGCGAAGCGATTTCGATTTAACATCCGTTGAAGACCGGTTTTGGGTTATTGGGACTATCGTCATGTTTTACAAAATCTATGTTATAATATTCTCGTCTCTTTTCTTAAACTCATCTAACTGTATAACTCTTATGTCCAATGAATTATCGTATTTGCTTTTCTGAATGTTTTTATTTCTATGTCCTTCTATATTCATTGACCGATTTCTCGATTTGTTTCAGATACAACGCGGCACGTCTTACGCTGAACTTCCGTCTGTAACTGCATCCAAGTTTTGAACTTCCCTTCAAGCTGTTTGTGTTACAATGATATTGTCTTATGGATATCGCGATCGTCGCCACCAATGTCACATCTCGAGCAACGTGAAATTGGCAATGAGCACTTATCACTGAACCCGGTTCAAATGTATCTTTGTCATCGATCATTGTAATACGTGATAATGCTTTACTACAATTTCCTATGTTCGTTTGGCGTACAATAGATTTGTAATCATGAACAGAGAACATTGGCCGTCTGTGATAAATCACCAGAACTATTATATATCGTATAAAATAACGCCGCGGGGGAAATGTAAAATTGCCGCGATACACATAATCAGCTTTTAGCTTCCTTGACTTGGTGCACAATGCTCGTAGCATTTTTCCCTTTTCCTCGCGTCGTACCGGATAGTTCACACGTTACTGTTGTTCGTGAATTTTAATTTAAGTCACTTGTGTATGTTATACGTGTTTCGAATTTTATCGACTAACAACTACTAAACATTCTAACGCATGACTTTTTGCAATTTTTACATTACCAACTCGCGAGTATGCATGACCTGTAGAGTAAAGTTTTTAATGATTTAATTGTTTCGTTAAACGAGTTGTTAATTTGACATGTTGTTTGTTAGTATTATATTATTATTATTGTGTAATGTGCAATATTGATTGTGAAATGTTTACTTCAACAATTTGTAAATATGTTTATCTAGTTCGGAATCAGTCGATCAGTTGAATTATACAGTTGTCGTATGCCTAGCTCCATAAAACTTGATTTTAGGTTATAAGTAATCACCGCTTAAATTCGAGTTTTAGTTTTGCATGGCAATTACCCGGGGGTTGCATTCTAGTTTTTTTATTAAGAAAAATTTTGATTATGCAATCTGTTAATATTAATTATTATAATTGTTTTTATATCAGTGAAAATATTGTTTTTGATTTCGAATTATAATCAATAAAGGTCGTTTCGTTCGTGAACAGTTGTTTCATTGGCTCCCCTGAGAGCTGCATATCAAGATGTTCCCACAGTTAGTTCGCATGTCTTATGACTGTTGAATAGTATGTTTGGAGGTCAGACATAAAGTCATTTTTCAATTAATCCAATGTCATCAGGACGAGCCGGTGTCTGCTCCGAAGTCGCTAAGTATGCACGATCAATCAGTCGCGAGCCGATTTGGGTAAACGACTTTGTGTCTTATAATGTGAACGCTAATGGTTATTTTTACTCAACACAACGGCAGTACAAAAGAAGACCGTTTCGCGAATTTGAACAACTGTATCGACGGATAATTGGTCTTCTGGGTGTTATTCTGTTAGTATTGTTTGCTGTGCTTACAAATTTCTAGGTCACGGGATGTATTTCGGTGTAAATAGGCCAGGTTTGCGGTGTCAGTGGGCCGCAGCTGATTTCGGTTTATGCGTATTTAAATTGTGCGATGGCTTGTTGCTACGCTATTTCCTCTCGAAGGTTGCACGTAGGTGGCGCGGAATGGCCCATACGCTGCGCTGTGAATGCTGAACTAGTTTTGCGAACGTTATTATTATACTGCGAAATTGTGCACTGCTATTTGTAAATAGTTGTGTATGTTCACCGGAAAACTACTTTGCAGCGACTGCTCTGGTGTATTGTTAGCAACCCGCGCGTGGGTTGTGGGTTCGATTCCCACTTGTGAAAAATATTACTGTGATGTTTTTTTTGTTTTAGGCTAAAATTATGTACATAAGTTAGTATTCGGGAACCTTTATTTGTATATCAGCTGTTTAGACTCTGGTTTCCAATCCGATGCGAGTTGACTTAAGAAATTAAAATAAAGCGTTAGTATTTGGCAGAGATTATAAATTTTTTATAGATAATTAGATCACAAAGACATTGAGTGACATTAACATCTCTCTCTGAACCACATTCAACCACGATTCCGCAAGTGCTGAGTCTCACTCCTACCCTTTTCCTCACTCCCTTAGTTCAGGGATACTAGCATCCCACAAAGTACGGATGAAACTGTAGGAGCCACTAGGGTCTCCAGCAAAACGTTAATTAGTAAAAAAATCAGACACCAATGTTACTATTGGTTCGTGTAAGTCGATTTTATCATTAGGTGACTCAATTTAACATGAGTGGTCCATCTTGGGACAAATTGTACCACGGTCGAAAACGACCCAATCGTAAAAAAATCCAAACTGATTAATATTGAAAATATGAGTAGCAAAGTTCCAGTTGGTTGATTTAAATAAATTGCTTTTAGACGCGAATAGACTTCCTACTTAGTCTAGACACCAGACGACTTGTATATCAACTAGATATTTAAGTGCACTACAATTATATTGGCTAATTATATTAACACCTAGATTGCCTTGTTATTGGAATGTCTGGGAATGCTGAGGGTATTAGCTGAATTTGAATTTCCAAGAACTGTTTTAACCATGCAACGGTGAAGGACAATGTGTGACGACGTCATATTACGCCTTTAGCGGAGACTCAAATGGCCATTAGAATTTTAATGATTATTACTTAACTAGCGACCCACCCCGGCTTCACACGGATCCAATGCTTATACTCAATGCACTACAGAAAAACTGTAAACGTATTATACGTATAAACTATCCTCTTCATTCACTCTATTTATTTAAAAAAAACGCATCAAAATTCGTTGCGTAGTTTTAAAGATTTAAGCGTACAAAGGGTTATAGGGACAGAGAAAGCGACTTTATTTTATACTATGTAGTGATAATAACATTAAAGTCAACATAAGTTTATGTTCGATATATGGTCAATAATATTTTCTGAGGTGTGTGAAGTCTACCAATCCGCCTTTGGCCAGCGTGGTAGACTAGCCGAAATCCCTCTCACTCTGAGAGGAGACCTAGTCCAGCAGTGGATCTCTAAAGACATGAAAAAAAAGTTCGATATTTAAAATCAACGCTAAAACGTCAGTTTAGGAAGTATTATTGCACGTATTGTGTATATTGAGTACATCTGGATTCCTGTCAGTGGATGAAGGAATTTCAATTTTGATACTTTCACTACACTCTACTTTAGTTCGATCGTAAACTTGAAATATGTACTCACTAACGACGGTCAGGTTCATCATATAATGTATTTTTAATGTTTACCATCATTTCGGGCCTAATAAATGGCACGGGTCATTTTAAAATGACCGTAAAAGACGAATTTTATTAATTTCATTTAATGATTTGTTTACTTTTATTACGACGATCGATAGCATTAATTAAAAGACCATTCCATTAATTAAAATACTACAATAACACATCAGATAATGTTGGGATATTTAAAGAATATTTCCTTCTATTTGCAATTAAATATATCGAGTATTTTAAGCAACATCTTACTAGCATATGTTTTTCCTTAGAATTATAACTTCAAATCGCTTAAGATAACAGTGATAAGGCATTTTGAATTGAAGCAGTCTGCAGTGAAAACTGCAGTCACCACTAAGTAAAAGCACAGTATGACTGTTAACAGAATAGGGAGACACAGAACTGGACAGAAACCCTTGATACTTATTAATTTTAAAAAGAAGGAAATAGACGTTTAACATAAAAAATTAAAACTTATTAACTATTAAATTAACAGGGTTGCGAAGCGCGCGGGGCTAACAAAAGATCATTCATCATTAGCAGGTACAGTATCTACCGTAATATCTAGCCACAGACTTCAAAAACACCTGTAAAAATCATTTACCAAAAACACACTAATCCATCCGTTATTAATATCATTTACATCACGAATGAGGTCACCGACCCCGTTCGGACAATTACAATACTGACGTCAATAAAATGTTACATACAATAAACCATAAAATTATATGGTCAGAAATTTGACATTTTATCTGGGCCCATAAATTTTCCAGTCAAACGACGCGACGGCGAAGGAAAAAACTGAACGGCGCATATAAATTAAGATCGGTGAACGACCGCGAGCCGATCCCGCTGATAACAGCGCGCGATCTGGCGGGTTGTGGGCGAATTAATTATAATTTTCACTCGTCTCGTGAGATAAACGTCGTTAATTTTCTGTCTAATTAGTTGCAATGGCGACGCGAAAGTGCGCTTAGAATGTTGCGATCAGGTGGCCGCGATCGGCCTGGATGCCGGCGTTTTGTACGTGAGCGTCGTTCAATCGTGTGATTTTGGTTATGGAGAACATTCTAGAAAGACTCCACTTTTTGCGGTTATATCTTGTAATATAGTATTTTCACTGTGCCGTTGCTCAATCGATTGAAGTGGCAGGGCTTGCAGAGCTCTTTCTGGGGTTGGTGGAGGGAAAAGCAAATAATAAAAACTTTACTTTTTTACTGCCCTTATGGCCTGTATATTTATATATATAACGTAATATTTTTAATTGTATTCATGGAGGAATGTCACATACCATAATCAAAATTAGGTGTGGCAGATACAAACCATTTTTTCTTTGCAAATTCAAAAATAATTTTGAAATGCTTAATCAAAAGTGGTACTTACATATTAGAGTGACATTTGTAATTAATTTAAAATTTAAATGTTGATCTCATAAGATTTTTTTCTTAACGCCTCCTTGAATAGGTACAATTCGTAGTGTCAATTTAAATGCAACGTACAATATAAATTTGTGTTCGGTTTCGTCGCTTTTATGAAGCGGTCGTATCTTTACTGTCCAACAACTAGTTGACAAATAAAATGACGTCACAGCAGTCAATTGACACCCAATAAAGCGACCGACGGAAACTTGTGCGGCAGTAAAAAATACTGCCGCAGGTATGTATATGGGGGAAGTAAAATTTTATCGATGTTTCAATTTGGTGGACGAGCTGCGATTGGAGAGGCTCGCGGCCGAACCTGTATCTCGATTGCTGCTTAACCGCGGTATCGAAACTGCACTCGTTCTGAAAACCTTAATTTTATTTAACAATCGCATGTGACTTGAGAATTATCTTAGTGACAACACATCTGTTCCCAAAGTATGCGCTGGATGTTATGATTACCAAACAGTTGATAAATGTTTTATATATGTATA
>DWQT01002553.1:0-13943 GCA_018244895.1 Myscelus amystis hages | reverse complement strand
GCCCGCGCACCCGCCGGCGTCGGCTCGCCGCGACACGATTAAACGGAACGGCTTAAATTCGATCGTCTTTCTGATGTATATTTGTCCAGTGTCTGTATTTTTGTCGGTCGCCTGGACAACGACGGGAATCTGCAAATAAACGAGCGGGCGTGAGATGTTTGAGAATCATTAAATATTTTTCACTTTGCCCCTTTAACATTCGGCAGATTAAGGGAATACTATATAAGTATATCTTTCGGACCGCCATCGTCCAATACGTAAATTATTTCGTAAAGATAATATGCAAAGATTATGATACAGACTTATCGATGATGCCCTTGACGAGCGATGTCGACGATCAGGAAACTATATGCAGTTTCTTCGAGGTCAACAGGTCTGCATGCAAAGCACTGGGACTAGTCCATTGAAAAGTTACATTTGGGGTTGAGTTTTTTAGAGGACGCAATTTTATTTTTTTGAAGTGTAGAGGGGGTCAATGTAAAGCTAAAACCAAGTTTGTAGGGTCGCCACCATTGTCCCAAGGCCGCCATCTTGAAAATAGGGGTTGAAATGGTTTTTACGATATATTATCTCTTAAACTATATATCAGATAAAAAAAATTATAAACATTTTTTGTTGCAAGTTAAATTCTCTAGAGCATTTAATTTGCTCTGCACTCTGCAGAGTTCTAAACCTCCAGCACCCCCTGAGCTTCTAAAATTGATCTGGAATCAATAATTTTCCACTTTTTTTGCAGCCCCAATCTTCAGGATCATTATAATTACCAAGCCACGACTGGACCTGATGGTAGACTCGGAAAGGATGAAAGCGAGCTGTGTCTTGTGTCGGAGGAAGTGAAGATAAGTTGAATGTTCTTTTTACCGAATTCAAAAAGGAGGAGGTACTCAATTCGGCCGGTATATATTTTTTTATGTATGTCTCGACATATACTATAAAAATAGAAGTATTTTTAGAAACTCTCGGAGTGTCTAAATCACATTTCATTCAGATTCAGACATGGGCCCTAGCGAACGCTTCAATTGCGTAATTATAAAGCGCGATAAGTTTGAACGTGACGGGCTTGAATTAGAAAAACTGCCCGACGCCGCGATTGATACCGAGTTGTAATTATTTATAGAGGACGCTCGAGTTAAGCAAGAACAGGAATGCAATACCGCATATCGGTGCAATTACATATTTATATTGTGAGTTTACCTCGAACAAGATCGCGGCGACGTACAGCAACATCGTGGGGGGCTCCATGCCGCAGAGGTCCGGGTGGCTGCGGGCGCGCCGAGAGACTGGCCCGCGGCAACCTCATCCGTCGGCTTATAATAACGCGTTACCTGCGATCGACCCTGGTACTACCGCAACGCTATCCGTCCGAGTGTGGCGCGCGCGCCTGGCGATGAAATATAAAACTAACATTAACTATAGTAATACGAACGGCTTTCAGAATCGCTCAAAGCTCGTGCGAGCCGGCGGTTGCGCTCAGCGACGTAGCTGCGGGGGCGCGGGCGGGGCAGTCGCACCGGCCAGTCGCACCGGCCATCAAAAGGAATGGGGCATCAAAATCGACGATCAATCCTTCTATTTTTTTTTTCAATCAAGAATCAAGAAATGTACAAGAAAAATGAGAGAATGAAAATGAAAAATACAATCTACTGCAAATAAAATAAAATTAAGTGAAATATCAATTTTCTATGAGCCTTTGTGGTAGAGTAAGGTGTCAAGAGAGATGAACATTAGAGAAGTAGGTAAACTGTTATGAATAACAATAGAAAGACCCTTTGAATTTTTCGAGGGGTTGTTCAAGGACATCAGTTATTTGTACAAAAAGTGAAAATTTTGAAAATAAAATGAAGTGAAAGTATTGATTTGTTACATGGTATAGAGTAGGGAGTGCTGGACGGTCGTAGTGTAACTAGCAACTCCTGCGAGTCGTTTCTATCCGCGACTGCTGCAGAGTGAGCACAAGAACCCCGCAAGTACGGGAAGCTCTTGTCTGAGCATATTATTCTGGTACTGTATTGTAATAATTGCAGCTTTTCTTGATTAACGTTGATATAAAAATTTCGGTACCGACATAGCTACATTAAAATGAAACGACGACAACCAAGTGGTGGTGAAAATCAGGGTAATAAAAAGTCAAAAGAAGAGGCAGTTAAAAACGAGAAGGGGCAATGTTAAAACGTTTACCGAAATCTAATGTTATAACTTATATATAGTTATTATAGTTTTGAAGCAATAAAAATTTATATATCTACTCTACTGTGTTCTGAAATCTGAAATTATTTTGACCATTTTAAAGGGCATCAAGTCCTAAGCTGCACCAAGCAAATACCCTAGCTATGCCACTGAGTAAGTTACCGTGTTAAGCTGTCTTTCTGTGTTCCTTTCGTGATGTGCATAGATTAAAATACGATTTTTAGGAATTGAAGTCATCATAAATATGTATTGAAATTTGGTAGTGAACTATAATTTTTAGCGATATTTTAACATCTTAACTGAGTAAAATAACTCGAATGAAATATCGCTAGAGTTGAAGTTTACATTTTGAAAATGGAATTTAAGACTATGATACAGAATGAAAGTATTATGTATCGTTCTCATTTGCATTTAGCCATGGATAATATACATTTCTATAATAATATCTAAAACCGAAGGTTAAAATTAAAACAATAAATTTCGTAAAAAAAAATGTTTCAACGTTTTGTATAGATTCAAGTGCTCATAATCATTATTCAAAGTCTTTATTTGCATAAATTGCTCACTAGTTACTGTTACTCTAATTTCACTCACTACCTACATTAGCTGCAGCTTATAAATAAAAAATAAATAAAAATTGTTTATTTGTTAACAAAAGGGGTTTAAGCTTATGAATTAAAGTAAAGCTTATGAATTGTAAAAATTTTTTTTTTTTTATCACACACGTGATCATAGATATACAAGCTGACACAAAACAGGCCATTTATTACATTGCATAAAAATGGTCGTGACCGTAAAATATACGTTATTAAATATCATAATAATTATTAAAGTAAAATCGGTCTACACGGACAGCGCAACAACAGGCAAAGAGTATTGCAATAAAATTGAACAGACCATGTTTCTTAAAATAAAATATTACAACATACAAGGAAATAAACACAACAAGTTAATTGGTTACGTTACGTTAATTTATTTAACAGCCCTCTGTATAACTTGTAGTACTTAGTAGTCATAAGAAATTATTTTTTATCCGCCATGTTTTTTTCTCACACACCGAAAACACCGCACCTTGATCACAGGTAGATGAAAACGGATGTTAAAATAATCAATTTTTTAGTACGCCAATACTTTGTAATTTGTTTAATCAGTGCATACACGAACTATTGCTAATGGTACAATACGTAGCTGTTAAAATTGAACAACTGAAATTGAAAAGGAAGGTTACATTTTGCAGTTTGTAGTCAAATAACGGCCACAGTACCTTGTCAAATTTATCGCTCATTTCTTAATAATGCCCATAGACAAACGTATCAACTAACTTTATTATATTCTTGAATACAAATATAAAATGAAATCAATTTTTTTTTCATAGAATCTCACACATTCGTATCAGTTTGATGGGCCTATAAATCATGTCATTTATTGTGTGAACCCTCATGTTTGGCCCCATTGTCAGAGCCCCAGGTTTGCCACTTTCAATGTACTTAAGCTTTTTGTCCCCTCCTGGCCTTTGTAATGAATCAACAAAAAGCTTTAATCGATATCGGCATGAGCAAGCTGTTTCCATCGTCCATCGGCCCGTGAGTGTATCAGCACGATGTACAAAGTGATGACAAGTTTTCATCCATGATTACAAAATAGTATCTTTTACTGGATAAAATAATTTAAGTATCAATACAATTATTACATAATTACATAATGATGAACACAATACTCGCTATAAACAAAATATAAACACTTCATAATTTAAAAAAATATATATTTTGCTGCATTACTTAAGAAGAATAGGTCCATTTACCCCTTAAATTGAAAATTCATTGTTTTCGAAAGTTTTTACACTTGTATAGGTGTAAAAATAGGTACAGAACGAACGAGTTATAGTCATATAGATGCCATCATTGTGAAAGTGAAAAACTAGAAAAAGGCACATTACAACCTTACATTCACCGGTAGGTAAGAAGTAGCAATAGAAAGTATGCTCCGCTATGAAATTATGG
This sequence comes from Myscelus amystis hages, assembly GCA_018244895.1. Classification (NCBI taxonomy): domain Eukaryota; kingdom Metazoa; phylum Arthropoda; class Insecta; order Lepidoptera; family Hesperiidae; genus Myscelus; species Myscelus amystis. The sequence continues at coordinate 9,756 of DWQT01002553.1, read as the reverse complement.
TTTGACATTTGCGATTAAGAAGATGAAATGTTTTTGCTGATTAGGAAAAGCTGCCAAATCCAAAGCTGAACTACGCTACGGATGACCGCACGCTTTCCTAATATGATATTACATACTAATTTCAGTCGTAAATATTTATCTTTTATTTGGCAACTATCTAATTACAGACGAAAGTACGTGAATTATGTTTAACTATGTCAAGCATTTGTGGGCACGTTGACAGGATGTATTATAAAATATAACCCACAGAGAGAAATAACTATATTTATGCATTACAACGTTTCTGGAAAATTCGCTATTATATTAGTCTTTGAGGCTAGAGTATCAAAACGCAAGCATAGGTGTAAAGGTAATGGCAGTGGCAATGGCCCTTATTGGCTGCTTTATTCTGGTAAAGCGTATTTATTTTGGGTCGGACCACGAATAACGAAAACTGGATTTAAGTTTTTTTTTATTTTTAACTGGACTTCTATCTATACTTTTAAATTTCGAATATCACGTTCTTATGATATTATAGATATCTCATAGCAGATTTCCAAAAAAAAAAAACAAATCTAATAGAATCCTTCATGGTAAGCATAATGTATTAAAAAGTGACTGTAACACTTATTCTATTATTTACTTAACAGACATCAGTATATGAAGCAGTAAAGTCGTTTAGTCTACGGACGCGAGATATTCACGTCTTTAGTGCGTTATTATTCCTTAAAAACATTCTTATGAAATGATGAGTTGGAATCGCTCCATCGCGTCGTGAGTTTTGCGACCTTTACTTCGATTCGTTTACGTCAGGCGCAGTGGCGCGAGTTTACGTAGTCTACGTCATTTGTAGATTAGCGACGTGTCGGCCGGTGTAACGTGGTGGCAGCACCTCCGCGCCGGTCGCACGCGACTTCGCCTACATCACGCCACGTTCTCTGACCAATCGAAAGCTAGAAAATTTGTACCGCGAAACGTTGCACAGCGCTGTGTAGGTAAGCATGACAGTTGGCTGACTATCTTCGAAACATAAATAATTTCGAATTTTCATGAAACATAAGTGTTACATGTGTGTTAATGTTATCTAATGTGGGCGATACCTTGTTTCATATTGGCACCAGATACAACACAGTATGGTGATAAAAAATATTGGGACGAAAGTTAAGTTTCGATTGGAAATTTTTTGGAGAAATAGTGGCCTTAGGTGTGGCTTTGCCCATTATATAGGTTTGGTCACTAGAACTTGAGCGATTGCTTAAGTGATAACGCCGCCAATTGTGCCTTATGATGTTATTTTTATGTAAACTATTTCAATACTACTACATTTTTGTATAAATATTTATATTGCATTTGTATAACTGTGTATATTTGTGTAATAAACACACTAAAATGATATTAAAATCAGAATTTCATCCAAAACTCTTAATGTTGTTTAGATGTAACCCATTGTATGGTTCCTAATTGAATTCATGGTGAATAATTAAATGAATATAATATGATTAATAAATGACTGATTGTATAATTAATATCTAATGGATTTACATTTTTTTTATAATTAAATAACTTTGTAATATTTGTTTCTTGTCAAAAACGTATTGGGACATAATAATAACACTGAAATGAAACTTTCTATTAAAAATCAATTAAACCAAGAATATACGAGTATAGAGTGTTAAAGAAACAATAAAGTAACTAATGGCTGGTACCTTCGGCATGAGCTCGCATTATACAATTGTATCGATTTTTAATTGATCACTCTAGCGTCAAAAGGTCATAAAGATCTTATAAGTGCATTTACAGCATTTTACTTTCAACATAACTCTGCTTTGAAGAGAATTTTATAAGTAAGTAATCAATCTAAGTTTGACGACTACGCAGGTCAGAGGTATCTAAGTGTAGTTATTGCAACACTGCCAGTTTAAGGCCATGCATTACCTATGCATGTATATAAGAGGAAGGTGACTCACTGACCCAGAGATTAACGCAAGCAAATACCGCTGAATCTTGCACTCCTAAGGTAAAAAGGCAGTAGAAAGATCATCCGTTTGGAAGTTAGACCCCTGAAATTTTAAATTTACGGTCTTGGATAAAAGGTCAATTTCTTCCAAACATTGATTTTTGAAAGCAAATCGTGCATAAATCTAAATGATTTTAATAATATTTTTACTGAACTTAAACGACTACAATAGTTCTAAATAGCTGTGTCGTAGCCCCTTTACGCTCATCTTAAGCCACGCGATGAACCATTCTAGGCCCACGAAAGAATGACAAAACGTTATCGATTCGTATAAATGCATATTCATATCGCCTCTGATTTGAATCCAGTCACTCTTTGCAATTCATAAACCATCCTGCAACTGGAACTCCGAATGTTCTAGACGCTCGGAATCGAAGCCACGACCTTCGTTTTTGCAGTCGCTGTCCCTAACCACTACACCAAAAGGCCGGTCAAGAAAAGTCGTATTTTACTTTTATTCATCTATAACTGTAATGGGGTTTTGAGCGCTGGCTTTGTGGTAGTAACATAAATTAATCAGTATTATTTCACATAAATAAAATCAACGAATTGGACAATCAGTTAATTATTAAAAAATAACAAGTTTTCCATGCTATTGTTCATCATGTGAAGTTCGCACAACAACCACGCAAATGAAATAAATTTATAACAACCCACTAAGGAAATTAATAGATAGACGTAGATAAATGCGATAATAATCCTTATCAATAATGAAGTAAAACATTTATCGTATTTTAAGTTTAAAATGCGTGCGTTATCACTTATCGCTAAAGAATACAAATGAAGGTGAATCATTATTCCTTTGCGGCTCGTTAGAATCATTTGACCGAGACATTATGTCTTTTCTCGGATTGAAGATAAGAACTCACTTGTGATGAATAATAATGCTATTGCACTCGATATAAAGTAAACAACACAATGTTTATAATTCATACAAATATATCCATACTATATTGTGATGTATGATGCACTATTGCACCTTGAAATGCATATCGCTCGCTATGACCAGCAAACCGTTTAAATCTCTATAATGTTCTTAAAAACGCGTGGAGTCGCATCGTATTAGAGCACCTTGATAGATTATGGCTTTAATCCTTCTTATTATGAAAGGAGATCCATGTCCATAAAGTAAGAGTTTTTCACATTTTTCGCAGTTACGTTACCTGTATTTATCTTGCAAAAATTGTTCGCTCACGACATTTGAAATTTAAAATATTCAATTTATGCTTTAAATGTTCTAATTGCAAAGGGTTATTGCGATAATATAAAAACAATTCTCTGTAGACACTGTTAAACTGTGTTTAAAATACATCTGAATCGTGCTAATTAATTTTAATAATCTGTAGCCTAAATATACATAGACATTAAGCGTTTTAAATTACACTGACAATAATCGAGGCGAGCAAGAGATTATAGAAACCCAGATCCATGCAAAGTAGAAAAGGTAGGAGAAATGTAGAAAAGTTAGCCAGGGCCGTAACCAGTAACAATCCTTAATCGCTACTAACCTCTATGGAAATATACATAGGTGTGTTTATATTTAATATGGACATTCTTCATACGAAATAAAACATATTTACGAGATTGAAATGCTTCCAAATCGTTGTTAAGAACGTTGAATGCAACCAACAGTCTATTTTTAAAGACTCCTAATAACTTCATCCAGGAATTGATATTTAAGTTTTTTATTGGTTTAACGCTAGCCCGCGCTATCTGCGTGCCAGATTTTTTTCATACGTTAAGAAGTTGGCGTCGCCTGGGCGTGGTGGCGTTATCAGTATGGCGAACCGATACACAGACTTAATCAAATCAGCTTTCACACAGCCACATGTAAAAAAATATACAGATATCGACAATGATAAGTAGATTTCATGAGATACACAATAAGACTACTTCTACATAACCAATGATTAATTATATGGATGTATATGAGAGCTTTCAAATACTTTATTTAACGGCTGTTGAATTTTCGACATATTATATTGAATATTTTGCAAATTTTCAATAACTTTGAACGACATTTTAACACAGAATAACACGATGAGATAATGAATATTATGTTTAATCCAATTGCTATCTGCCAATAACGGTTGCGTTATCTTGTTCAAATGGGAATGACCGAAATAACTGTTTACAAAAATGTATAACTTACACCTATAGATATAAATGTTTATTTTTTTTTTTTGAACATTGGCTAAGTAAAAACTAACCTGTACGGTAAACACCGAACAATTAATTGACTTTCTACGCGCATATAACACAATTATGTCCGTGTCATTATAATTTCATTTCATCATTAACTTTGAACTCTGTATTGCGCGAACTTGACGAAACTGTAATTAAAAACGATTTCAGCGGCAATTATAATTTCAGTTATGCTTAGCGTTCGGTTAAAGAAAAAAAGATTTTTCGACGCAACAACAAATGGTTGTTTAGTGATTGTAATGTGGACGGCATGTTCGTAGCGCGGAGATCTTATGATGTGTACGCATATCTCGTAAGTGCGGCCACATCGCCCTGCAGGGAGATGTGGATCTAGATGTAGATAATACCTTAATACAAACAGGCCCGGCGTACCTAATCTTAAGCCCGCGCTTTGTTTGCCTTAACTTACAACCACGCAGAATATAAAGGAGCTTTGTACGAACGCAAATGTTCTCTATACTATTATAAATTACACACTCATTTTTAATACTTAACGACAATTTGTAGACAAAATTCCACATAGTGATTATTCATTTGGTGTTTAGATATTTAAAAAAAGTGCAAGTATTAGGCGAAAATCTATTTCAAACGATATTAATTTCAGTCATACGGAATCTTATGCAAATACATCTACTCGTATCGCGAGAGGAATGTACAAATGTTTTCAACATTTCGAGGTAAGCTGAACGGCAATAATTAGTTAATTTTCGTGGTGCAGCGGCGGGTTGATGTAACGGGTGCACTAACCTCATTACAACCGTGAAACGTAACCGTCTAAGTGCATATGTGTGTGTACAATTAGTAATGGTTTTATTGCCACTTAAATTGTACAAGCGCAGTTCCCTTTATACCTACCATCACAATTAAAATACATAGATATACGCAGTGTCCGCGTGGAAAACCTGACAATCAGTTTGGATCGCTGCAAATATGTCGCAACCGCGGACTTGTTCGCACTCTTATCTCGAGATTGATATTAAGTCCATTCGTTAAAGGTGTCGCTGTATCGATCCGAACGGTAATGTTAACGACTAAAATAAATTGCGATAGCACAATGATAATATGGTAACTTTTAAATTTGGAATTACTCATTAAATTGGAAACGTTTCTCAATTTCATTTACCACATAGCTCAGCTTAGAGCAATACTTACGTGTTTAGGTATAAGTATAATTAGAAAGGCGACAGTTATATTCAAGATAATTGGCTTTTATATTTAATTCTAATTAGAAAATAAATGTGAATGTAACTACTAATTATTACTGAGATTCTTAAAATATTCTGTGATTCATCAATTCGGCCGCATCGTGAAAGCCTCTCACAAAGCCACTTATACTGGGCATACGATTATACGCTTATATGCTTCATTTCAATTAGTATGTAGAGGATAATAATTTATTTTCGATAAAATGCATTAGTGTATAAACGGTCGTCTTTGAGCGTGCGCACTAATCGTAGCCAAGTGGTGCATGCGGTCTCGATGGGCACTTGTGTTTGGGCATATGCGGGCAGCGGGCACCACGCAGCTGCGCCCCGCTATCGTGTCGGCGGCATTACGCACGATGCGCCGAACTCGGTTTAAATTAACCTACAGCAGGATCGAATAAATACAGGTTGTACAACGCGCCACGTGTAATTTGTCTGGTACGGTTACAAGGACAAGTCCACGACAGACAAAAAGGGTCTCAGGCGGGTCAGTCGTTGCCACTGATTAGGATTCTAGCCTAGACACTTGTAATATTACGTAAAACGGCGGGAAATTCTATAGGATCTAACTAAACACAATTAGATTAATTATGAATTAGTCTGCTTAGCAGTTTAAATAAATAAATGAAAAATTATTAAATATCTTTGAAATACTACAGTATTATATTTCTTCAAGTAACCAATGCAACAAGATGGCGATTGACAATAGAAGAGTGGTCAATCAACAAAAGGAACCCTTTATACATAAATGATAACAAAGAACCAGTAAATGAATATTATCACCACAATCGGTAAAATTCTGTACAGGTATACGACTATATCATATCTGTATTAGATTGGACATGAACAGTATTTTAGTAGCTTTTACAAAATTTACGGAAATAGTAGTTAATGTGACTAACCGGAAAACCACCCATCGTACCTACCACACATCGTAAGCGTAACCCAGTCAATGCGTAAGAGTGTTCTAAAATTACTTGTGGTTAAATAGCCACTGCGGTATTACTATGCATTAAGTTGTGTAATCGATTTGACAGCTTTGTACCGAAACATCGGTCATAGCTCTCGATATATTACACAACTAATATAGTTACAATATTTTATTGTATTAAAAAAAATCATCAAAGACAACGAATACTCATGCCTTTTTATCATAAAACCCCTTTTAAGGAAGGAATGAAAAGTTTTGTTAATAAATGTATTTCAATTAAGAAATATAACTGAAATAACTATTCACAAAAAATCATATCAACGATTACAAACATGTCCAATGGAACACAATGGTGAAACTAATAAATGCGACGTAAGACCACGAATGTAATGTGTCTCTCGTGGCGGGGGTCAGATTAATAAATTCGGATTAACCAAAACACCGTCCCGGTGGGCCCATTACCGCAGGAATTTTAAAACCAATCTCGTCACTGTGTTTAACAAAAAAACATAGATTCAATAAAACTATTAAATATTGAGTATGTGATAATAACGCCTCATAGGAACAATGATTTGATATGCTTTAACGATTTTAGCAAATATGTATTGTATTTTATCTTTGCTTTACGTACTACACAAATATATATAGACATCTAGATAAGCGAATTCAAATTAATTGTACATGGAATGTTACAAAGTACACATATCTGTAAATATTCCGAATAAATACACATGTATATTTAGGAACAAATTAATAAGGGACTAGAGATATAATTCTTGAAAATGCTATCTGTGTTACTGCGTACATATTACACTATGAATGAGGTACCAATAATAAATATTACATACATACGTATGCAATTCTTATTTCATTGTAATTAATGGAGTCAGTCAAAACACACACGACATTGAAGTTTCAGATTACAATTATAACACACAAAGGAGCAACGCAGAAATAATAATACGGGGCAAGCCGGGGTTAGGAAAACTTGCCTATGCGATATTCATCGCATTTGGTAGTGTAAAACAATTATTAGTATGAAACGTACTATTGTTCCATAAAGATTTTTATAACAGACATAGTACATTCTGTTAGAGACATTCCGAAGTCATTGACATTTATCGCCACAAGAGTCCTGCTTTTAACTTAAAACACTTCTCATAAAAGTAGGATAGTTTACGATTTCTTAGAAACATGATACTACATAGAAAGTAATGGCCTTGTCTACTAACAGTTCGAAAATGACACTAACGAATCGACTGAATTCTGCATTTTGTATTGCATAGGTATCGAGAGGAATTCAAATTGTAAAGCAGTTCATTACGTTTTTCTCCTTTTTGTCCAGGAATATCCATGAGATTTGTTGTATTGTTTGGTAACTATCGGCATGCTGTAGTGTCATCAATAAAAAATATTGGAAACAGCTATAAGAGAAGAAAAGATAATGTTCAAAATGTGGCAATTTTACTCAAATTTATGAATTTTGCAAGTGGACTACCACTAGTTTTTAGTAAATAAAAAACAAAGATGCGATTAGCTACATAACCGAACGGACGCACAAGTGTCGCGTGGCCACGTGGGCATTGAAACAGCTGCTACGCTTACATAATACGAATACGTACATACGTACACTTGACACATTATTGTTTATCTTATTATTCCAAATCCAGAACACAAATGCAGTATCACAAACATTACCTTGGCACCTATTGCTTGAGACGCTTTAAATTTTTTATTATTGATGTTTATACGGGAAACCGTATTATTTATATTTGAATGAAGAGTAAGTGTAAATAGTCGAATATATTATCAGATTAATTCCTTTTTTTCAATGCCTAAATACTATTTTTAAATAATCATTGGCCAATTTTTTTTTAATGTATAAGAACATTCATACCATATACGAGTATGTACATACATATATTTTAAAAACTCTATATTACAGCATAGACAATAAATTAAAAACAATAAGTAAGAAGCTATTAGTAGCACGGATATTAATCGAGACTGAGTTTTATTAATATTTTTTTACACAATGTAAATATAGCGGTTACATTATAGCTGTATTAGGGTTGTCAAATTAATTTGACCAACACAAATATAATCATGAATCAATTATTGAACAACAACACGGTATGAACAATGGAATACAGAAAGGTCCGTTTCCAACGAAAGAGACTATAAAAAAAAATGGTAAATATAAAAATATTATGCCAAAGATATAAATTAAGTCAATATCATTGTTCATCCAAATGTTTCGCTATTTACGAAGCCTTAATTCATACTTTGAATTTGAATATTTGGTACAAATGAATATGTTGTGTATTAGTGCCTTTTACAATGTTTCAGACCAGACATATTTGAAACATGAGGTGCAAATAATGTGCACATAAAATATTTTGATGATTGTATGACACAAGCAGAATTCTTCTAATAGTTATGGCGTTACAATTTGAATTTGGGACATCCCTCATTTTTTTGGTTCCTTGGAAACATTATCCAACCCTCGCTGGGTTAGACAGCCATATTTTTTTATTAATAGATATGCACCCGCGCCCCACAATACATTTCGGAGCAAATGGGAACAGCAGGAATCCTTTTATTACATCAAGTTTAATCGAAAACGATTATTGTTTTTATTCGGTAAGGAATGTATGTGTTGGATTTATTTTCCTACGTTTAAAATATTTCACACGTATGTACGTAATACGTGCAATACTGTACGATAGGTAGATGTGTTAATACTTTTTTAGGAACATTTATATTACGCTGCATAGTAAACACAACATTGCTCTATATATATATTTCTAATACGTGCTGTGAACAAAGGGCCCAAATTTGGTACTCTTCGTTTTGGAACTACTCCAAAAATCTCTTTTATTACGTTGCGTCATGGTGCTGGTGCATAACAAGTATAAACCGCGTAAGTAAAACGTGGTCACGTTTTGAGAAGCGTTCTTATGACAATGCACTTCGAAACCTACACGAGAATAATAAAGAGTTGTACCATAGCTCGGAAAAAAAAACTACAACGCACTTATAAACGGGTTTTCTAACGTGATTCTTTCAACATTTTTTTCTATATGTGTGACTTTATTACTACTCAGGTAATTGCTGAACGTATATTTGCTCGTATACACACTCGCTTGCCAGTCGGAAGCACATTAAAAAAGCAGTATTTAAAAAAGGAAGAATATTAGTGAGGTGTTCGTTGCGTGAGATCGTAAATTGAGATACATCAGTGAGTTTAGTTCATCTATTCTAATTGGTCTGATGCAGCGAGCTATACAGTTTTTATTCCGTGACTCATGCTTTTTTTTTTTTTTTTTTTTTTTTTTTTTCCCAATTTTCGTTTTGTTTTTTTCCTTTGTGTCCTTTACACCTTCCCCAGGTGGGGGGGGCCCACCTCTCAACTCCCG
>DWQT01002552.1:0-13943 GCA_018244895.1 Myscelus amystis hages | reverse complement strand
GTCGACCTGAGATAGGAATCTAATCTTATCTGGGGTCGATTACAAATGTCCATGGGCGGCATTAGCCACTTACCATCAGGTGGACTGCATGCTCGTCTTCTACTTCCATATTATAATAAAAAAAAACTCGTTAAGGATAATGTGCGTATAGTATAATATTTTGTATTATATTGCTTAGAGAGAGACAATCTCTCGAACGCACACTTATATGGAACTATATAATCTGATACATTACTTATTATTGTAAGCCCCCTAAAGTTCATTCCGAAATGACTGTTGAAATCTGATGAGGAGATGGATTGAACCTAGCAAAGGGAAATGTAAAATGAAAAATTCTATGACAGTTATTTCCGAGTAAGTTTCCACGCGAAGAAACTGGTCGGTAACACTTAGTACGAAATAAATGATTACGATCTGACGTTCGCGTAACAACATCGACGCTCACACGTCAGGTCACGTGACAAGGCGCGCGCGAGAAGGTTCAGAGGCAGATAATTGATTTTCATAACTTGAGTCTACATTAACAACTTAGAAATGAATTAATTTTACAAAGTTGCGCTGTGGTTGCTCGTCACGTGAGTAAAGTTCCCCCGACACTTGTGAGCGTTATCACATTATTATGGTTAGTGTATGTATGTATGTAAATAATATTATGTTACTTATATGTTAAAATAGTAATTATTAAAATACTAGTTATAAGGTAACATATAATGTATGTTTATCCTTTGTTTTTTCCTTTTTAGTGACTTTTAAGAGTAAGCAATTAATAACTTAGGATGGATTTTGTAATAAGCAAACTATTCAAAAAATTTTAAGTCACTATAACACAGGGATTTATATTAAAACATACATAATAACCTTGAATGAAAATCAAATAAAATAGATTTGTAACAATGAATTGACAATTTCTATGGAATAACAAAAGGCAACAAATTGTGTTAACACCTAATAAGATGACAGCTATAAGATAGCTAAAAAGACAGCCAGAGATAGAACGGTGGCGGAAATATAAAAATTCTTTTCCATTTTCACCATACAAATTGCTATGTCCATAGTTCTGGCACATTCAATGACAAGGAGCGATAGATGATATCGCGTTTGTTGACGTGTGAACATAACTACGCAATGTGCTACGAGTACAACAGCAATCAAAATTAGTGGAACCCTCATTTCTGACGCTGGGAAAATTATATAACTGAATTCATATACCTATAATATGTATATTGAAAATAACATAGTACCTATTCACATCGTTTTCTCTGTAGCTACTGCATTAATGCTTGCCTTAATCCTGCGTTACAAGAATTCTTAATTTTCAGCTCTTTTTAAAAAGCAGATTTATTAGTAATAACGATATTCGACTACAAAATCACAAGACAGGCTATAAACAAAAACATTGTTTGAGGCATTGAACGTTGCAAACAAAGCAGTACTTTTCTGTTAAAGTCAAGTCATAAAATATCTATTCAAAGAATCCTTCTTGGACGTCAATAAGCTTATCTCCGATCGGGAAGCTGTTCCGTCCGTAGAAATTTCCACGATATAATTGCAGACACAATGAACTGAACCAGAATATTGGTTTCTCAATTATGACTGTTAGCTACAATTTTGGGTAACCTGCTTAAAAGTATTTTTGACCGACTTCAAAAAGGAGGAGGTACTCAATTCGTCTGTATTTTTTTACTACTTATATTTTTTATAGAACGGCTATGTACTTTAAAGATTCTTATAATGGAACTGGCATCTATTTCACAAGTACTTTTTAAGTGTACAATACACTTGACACTAAACGGAACATAGTTAAAAACAAACGTATAATAATAAATTCAATATAAACATACTTAATTGTATTACTAGCAAGGCGATGAATTTTTAATTTATATAAATTTGACACTTCTTCAAATAAACTCACGATATACAACAGAATTTAAAATGTACCGCTACCAGATTGTTGACTTTGTGTTTGCATTCATCCACCTACATAGAGGATTTCCGTGTTTTCAGTTTAAAGTTTAAAGTAAAGTTTGTGGTTATTGTTTAAAGTGTGACGTAGTATTCCTCTGAGGTATTCGTGTTTCCCCTACTTCTATCCTAATGATCTTCGTCGAAAAGGTGTTGAAACCCCTCGATTGCTTCTGTTTCAGTATGGCAAATAGCCACGTGAGACAGTGACTTATCGTCACGTGGCTATTACTCAGCCAACAAACTTGTACATACATACATATATTAGAGTATGAGCTGATTGCTTATTACCTAATCCATTCCGTCTACTTAAGGCAAAATAGAAAATGTATTGCCATATATGGTTCATTCCGTTCTGCTAATATAATAAATGCCAAAATACGAGTACGTCTGAATGGACGTATGTATCTCTGTTACTCTTTCACCCAAAAACCCTTTACCAGATGTTGTGGAAAGTTTACAGTAATATTATTACATCAGAATAACACATAGACTACAATTTGAGAATATATGTGTGATTTGTACCTAATATAACGACAAGTATAAAAATCTTCGTTTGTACAAATCATATTATAGAGACCGAATGCTTATTAAGGTGAACACAGAGTAACTCTGTTTCACCTTTAAAAATGTGGAATAAGAATATCCATGAAAACAGACCCTTGGTAAATCTTAGACGGTGTCAAACTCACGCTCCAATGTATCACAAAATATTATATTATGATGATTATTACGCGTAAAATACAGAACTTCCCCAAAATGGCGCTAATATTTTTCGTTAAAACCTATAAGAACTGCTGCATACACATAATTTAAAATAAAGAAAAAACCCACCGCGGAACACACGTGATGTGCGCTATGACATCAAAAAGCGGTATCCAAAAAGATTTCTAAAAACACCTATGCATCCTATTTGCATACATATTCAAAAAAGATCCTGTGAAACGGCAGCATGTAAAAAATAATTAAAGTTCATTCCAATGTGCAACAAACTTGATACCTGTAGAGAATCCGCACATACTCGTACATACATATGTATATTTGTCCGAAAAAATGTGTGCAATTTTGCTATGGTTGCTTTTTGCCCTTCTTTATAGTGTGTACAATTGTACGATGTGATTTGTACGATGTAATTAAAGGATAGTAAAAAATAGCTCATAAAAGGACACTGAAAATGTCTTGATTTCGATTTTACGCACAATATGTGTCTAACTACACTTAAATCAATTTAGTTTTTGTAGCCTACACAAAAGTTGCTAGAGAGCCATGATTATGATTATAATTTTAAAAATATAACATTATTCTAATCTTATGTCCTCTCAATAATATATTTGCAATGCCCCAACAAATGATATTTTTCTTGGCCGTTTATTTATTTTATAAGTTGTTTATTTTGAGCAGGGAGATGAATCTGTAACAACTTGTCTCTCCTGCCTTTGAGGAAAAATGATTATAAATTGGATATTTATTTACTCATGAAATTCGTCTCTTAAACTTTTCATGTCAAAATTATTCACTTAATTTATTGTTTACCTAACGATATATATATAGATATCGAATAGAATCCTATTCCCAAGTAACAGTTTTCTTAAGAATATATAATAATATATTTAAAAAACAAGTACCTCAAATCTATTCAATTTAAAAAAGTATTTTGAATGTAACAAATATCTCTTAAGGTGCGCCAAGATTTAATTTTGAAGTTTTAGGCAATATTTAATTCTTGTCGCCTTAAGTTTGCAGTAATGTTGCAGATCTCAGTGAATACTACATCCAGTGCTATTGTTATTGCGGCTAAACAGCAACAATCGTAGTGTTTTGTTTTAAAATGTTTAAGGGCAGTAAATAGGTTTTAGATAGTTTTGATTTGTAACGTTGCGTTAATGACTTCTTAATTACGAAAAAAAATCTTTTATATTATGTAGAACAGGATTAATTATCGCTGAGGTTGCTCTAGATACTTCTCTGACGATGGTTATCGCGATAAAAATGAACCATCTCCGTTCAACGACTGCTATTAGCACAAATTTGCATTTTACAACGTTTTCACTGTATCAAGTTGTGGTATCGTGTGCATTAATTGAAATTGCCTTTTAACTGGATTAGCTCATTCAACGCCGCGTCTACTTGACTTGTGACTCCGTTATTTCTTGCAGCTATATTTTTAATTGGTTCATGTTTTGATGATATAAAAATAATATCCAACCACGAAAGCAATACGCCCATAGTACTTAATTCAGACACGATATTTAATAATAGCAAGCACGGCACATTTTTGTTATGCCAGAACAAGTAAGTAAGCACACACATCATCGCTGTTGCTTATATCATTTGAATTGTATTTGATACTAAACTGTAGTTCTGCTATTGCCAGTGCAATATTAATGAAAAAACGGCTTAGCCGATGTAAATACTGTCTGGTTTAGCCTGTTATCGAAAATAGAACAGTCAACGAATTGTGGTCAACCGATGTGTCGCCCGATTACCGCATGCAAATGTACCCGTATTTAGGTATGTACGTATGACAGCTCCACTGTTTCTACGCGCGAAGCGTTTTGTGTTTCTGTGTTCATTTATTACGATTATAGTGTACCTATATATAACCTTGACATAACATACAAGCAACAGAGAGGTGAAAAATCACTTAATGAACCTACCACGACCCAAGATGCAAATCGGCTTACCAAAGGGCATGCTAGCAATCTGAAGTTGCCGCTGGACGCGACAGACGGAACACAGCGTCGTACAGTAATACGGATAATCCGCTATAATCAATTTTCTCATATGTGAATACACGTAAATTCAAAGCATTTTACATCAGCGGAACTGGAAAAGGCGGTATGTTCGTGCAATAAAGTTTTATACTGTTGCAGGAGTCGGATATGGTAACGCCGCGGGAATCCGAGAACAGAATATATTGCATCGTTTGAAGGAGAACAAGATCTTTTGTTATTTATGTTTAAAGTTATAACGAAATGTGAGGAACACCCACAGAGATGCGCTAACCATTAGGAAACATAAACCACGGGGTGTGCCATTCGTTCCATTTACTCGCAAACTGAACCTTTAGCGTAATCCTTGCTTATCAATGGTCAGAGGTCTTCGGATTCCAACATTTTAATCCAAATATTTTTTCTTCCTCTCTACATCTATCTGAGTTAATCAATAGCTATTTTTGTAATCTTTTAGATAAGTTTTGGTATAACTACTTTATAATAAATGTCAATTTAGTAAGCGGATCATCCCTTACAAAATTAGAGCTTGAACGAATGAACGAGGCTATAGCTGGAAAAACAAGAGTATTTTTTGCGTTGCCTTTCACGCAAACTCCCTTGAGAGCTGCAACTGAAAAATAAACCAGGCCCCCTGTTATTAGCTATTCAATATAGACTGAGAATATCGAAGGGATCCTATGTACCCCAGACAAGAGGGTGATTTAAAATACATTTCTAATTCTATATGATATCAGTCAGGACGCTTGAAGATGAATTTATCACGGAAAGAGATTTAATTTTAGCAATCTAAACGTTTTCCTGTTTAGGTCAGATACACAGCAGGGAAAACTAATATTTGACAATTGTAAAAGTCGGGCGACGTGCAGGCGCGTCCCAACGGCGCCTGGCGGTGACGTCACGAAAGCGTGTACTAGGTCAGTGGAGCGGGGAAACAGATAGTCCCTGGATTCAAGGTTGTTTGTCCCTAAGGTGTAACAAGCTGACAGGTTGACAGAGATAATATTATTATTCCATGCAAAGCTGAATCTATCCGCCTGTCACCGCGAGTCTGTTTTGCTTACAATTTTCAATCCGTTTATTTTCGGGGTTTATCGAAGGCAAAATGTTGATTCGCCTCACCTTTTGAGTATCTTATGTAACGGCTCCAATGTTACCAAAAAAACACGTCGTGATAGAGTGAGAACGGTTATTTTACTTAGCGTTTGAATTTATTATTTCGTAAAACAAACAGGCCACAATGCCCTACATGTTCAATGACCATTTTTGATATATTAAAACAACAACAAATTAAGTTTTATACACTTACTCAAAAACA
This sequence comes from Myscelus amystis hages, assembly GCA_018244895.1. Taxonomy (NCBI): domain Eukaryota; kingdom Metazoa; phylum Arthropoda; class Insecta; order Lepidoptera; family Hesperiidae; genus Myscelus; species Myscelus amystis. The sequence continues at coordinate 7,931 of DWQT01002552.1, read as the reverse complement.
TAAAGGTTAGTGAGATACGAAACCCAACTATAAAACTTAATTTCATAATAATACTAGCTTTTGCCCACGGCTTCGCGCGCGTTATATTCGAAGTAAAACACTCCCTTTTCCCTATTCCGTGAAAATTTCTTGCTATCTTTGGAATATCTAAATTCATACACTACATTTTTACTTATTGCTATTAAGAAATTCGAAATTGCAACGCATTCGAAGGCGCGCTAATTATACTCGTACATATAAACCTTCCTCTTGAATCGCTCTATCTATTAAAGAGAACCGCATCAAAATCCGTTGCGTAGTTTTAAAGATCTACGCATACATAGGGACAGGAAGCGGAGAGCGACATTGTTATATACTATGTAATAAAGATGGATTCCATCTACGCGTTTGTTCTGGTACATCACGTTTATTGAAATTAATTTAATACGAACCAGAAGGAAGAAAGGCAAAAAAATCATAAAAAAGACTAAGAAATGTGAGGCTTTTCTGAATACAAATTTTGAAAAAGCAAACACGTGAAGCAGTTAGTCTGGTTGGTTATCATCACATAACGGTCATTAATACTTATCTGAGACGTGAAAGTTACTTGTAAGTCATCCGACAGATGGATTGGCTTTTACACATACTAATATCAGCCTAAATAAATACATGTTGGATGTAATTAGCCTGCTAAAGCTAAAGACAAATCTTATCCCATTAGTAGGCTTACAAAAATAAATCAATCAAACAGACGGGCCATCTTAATCGTCATCTACGCCATAGTCTCTTATCTCAGTAAGAAACAAGTAGAAACATTATTTACGTGTATTGTTGTAACTAGCAATAAATATCCCCATAAACATCTGTCTACATCTATCCGCATAACCAAGAGTGTTGACGATATGCTATTAAAACTTAAATCGAGGTATTAACTGCGCCAAGATATAATGCGCATTGAAGTAAAATCTTAGATTGGGGTCACATTCATCCCTCAGAGGGTGCGTCGGCGACGCCGTGGCGCGGCGGGGTGGCGCCGTGACGTCACAGGATCGATCGCTACACAGATGATTTTGTTATTTGAAACTTGGCGTCTCTAAAAAGTATCTGCATTGCGAATAATAATAACACTCACAGATTCAGAGCGAGTGTGCCATATTCTGTAGATTAGGGTTTTGGGCTTCAGCTGAACTCCGCCGAAATTCAAACGTAACGATGTGATTTCGCCGAATAAGTTAGTGCTTGTAAGCAATTCAATTTTGTTTTCATATGTTTACTATTAAATTTTTAACAGTGCTTTTAAGGAAAATCAGAAATCATTATGTTAAATAGCCGAAAAAAACATAGATCATGATTATAAAAGAAAATGAGCTCTATATTATATAATATGTTTTATTAGATTAGGCGTAGTCGCTATATAAAACTGTCCATCAATATTTATATTTCTATAGCTGCAAATGGATTCCGATAGTGATTTTGATCGACTTATTCGCAATAAATTATTTATACACGTGTATATAGCACATCACGTAAATTGACGACGTAGGAGAGCCGCTAAAAGGCTAATGGATAGACCGATATAAATAAGTAATAAGTAAAAGCTTTCATATAAACTGGCCTAAAGAAAAAGTTCCTTCACGATACACACGTGGATGGGAAAATATTTCGTCCGGCAATAATATTAGACAAAATGAGAGTGTACGGTGAGTCGCGAACGAAACTAGTGTTATTGGATAAGTTCCGACCTTTACACACGTCGGTACCTTTAAATTGTAATATAAACTTTGAGTAGCGTTGCCCCTATTTTTAAAGTTTTAATAGAATTTACTCACACGGCCTCCTCGTATTTCGCAAATTGTAAAATTCGCGTTCCATGTACGATTGGAACACTGGTAAATTTGTATTTGCATGCACGTGTAATCAAAGTAACGTTAATTCTTATTATCAATAAGTGAAAACATACGTATATTTACTTTGTAATGTATTATAATTTGCTAATAAAGATAGTTGTAGTTTATTTCTGTAATCACAATTGATGACGTCATCTCTTATCTTATTAGCTCTCATACCTAGGACCGCTCCTCCCGCTGCTGGCCGCATCAGTAACAATTTAGAGTTCTGTGGTTAGCCGACCAACTTCACAGCAATTACTCCTAATTAATTCTCCTTCCAGAGGGGCAACGGACCTTCAATTACTGCAAATGTTTATTACGTACTCCACATTACATGTCCGTGAACAAGGTAAATGTTACGGCCACATGTTCCGACTAGTGTTGTTTTAGAACTCCGAGAAATCTTTTATAGTTTCTCATAATTTAATTACGTACCGTGTTGGGGTTAAACTAAGAACACTGTATCCCTTTTTACTAATATGGAATGGGATGCATGAATACATGGAACGGACTTGTAATAAAACTACTACATACAACACTTCGACATATTTGTTTCTTTTCTTGACTGATATATGACAAAAATCATAAACAATTATAATAACCTAATACTTATTTTTCTTGTCCTAAGTCGTTGTCTTAGACTTGAAAGCTGTAGTAAAAGTAAACTGGTTTAGTAAACAATATGTCACTAGGGACTGTCGCTACACTCTGTCATTTTGTATGTTACATAAGCATATTTACATGAGTAACAATAACCTAGTTTTATTGAAATGCAAATAAATTGTGCGAATAGTATGTGATATATGAATATAGAAGTATACGTGTATGTTTAAAGCAATAAACGAGCGATCGTCGGGTCACGCTCTAAAACCATCACATTCAATGAGGATGACCTTGCTCTGTCCGCTGCATCTATTACCTAGTAAATAGCTGTAAATACTGTGACAGAACACTGTGCGTATAAACAATCTGGATATCTATTTCCAAGCGAATGATTTGAGAATATCACACATTTGAGAGACGTAACATAAGACAGTATATTAAAGTAATCCTTTATAGCCCGTCTGGGGTACAGGTAGAATTTTAATCCGATATTTTCTCATAGGGTTTGCGTAAACATTAGATGATTTGCATGCATATTCTGTCGGTAATTTAGTAAGAAAAATAAAATGATTTTACAATATATTGGGACTCCGTTTGTTTGTCAGTAGATCACCAGCACTAAGTGCTTATGTAGCCCGCGTTCAAGGACTCTTCACCGCATATATAAGGGCTATAAACACTGGGAATAGTTCGCAGGGCAGCAGACTGTAGAGGCAAAATTGTTACTTTTTCATAATTTTGTTCTTTAAAAGACCTGGTAGTGACTGATGGGGGAGTCAAGAGTCTCGTATACCAGCGCGTATGAATGAAGACTGTGATGAATGTGGAAGAAGCACGTCAGATTTGCAAGACTAGAGATATTTACGTAGAAAAGAATATCATATATCTCCTGTTATAGGGTATTTTCTGAATGGATTCCGAAACTAGTTAGCCGACCTTAATAACATTTCGCACATTTTTTATATATGTAAAACGTAAATAGTATAAAATAGGAAAATATATATAATTACCATTGTGATTACAATACCCTTTTATAACGACCTTATGAAGTTACCTATTGTTGTGTAGGGCGTATCGATTCCCATGCAGAACATAAAGAAGCAATAACAGGAACAAATATTTATTTTATAGCCGTTATGTTATACGTTATTGCTATACAAACGATTCTCCTGAACGATTTATTGGAACAAAGTACGAACTGGAGCACACCTAATGGATTTATTTATGGAAAGTTTTTTGTTTCATGTTGATATTTTTGCAATTGTTAAAACGAGCACGCAAAACAAAATAATATGTGAAAATACCGTACTTTTGTAGTTGGAGATACGGATTGTTATTTAAAATATAAAATTAATAACCCACGTAATTCGGCTAAATTGGAAAATAAAAGAAATATAGATCATAGGTTTAGAGGAAATAACATTTTTTATTAGCAGTACCTAATTTGCCAATTTGTCTAGACAAAATAACAATATTCCCCTCAAATGATTCCCTTTTAAAGTATGAAGACTGAATATCTCAGCAATATTACCTTTGTTTTCATTGCAATCAGAATAATGCTAGATGACGTAATTTGAAAGTTGCTCAAACGTAAACGTGTAATTTGCAATTGTCTGTAATATTAAAACAAAAATTTAAATAACACATGGCGCGTAGATTTAAAACCTTAAAACTGTAAAATACAAACGGAATTAAAGCACAAGCTCGAAAAAAACAATGCAATCAAGTCCGCAGCGGACTGCAATTAATGTCAACAAAACGCGGTATCAACGTGCATTTTTTTAGAGATGACGCTAGTTACTGAATACCGCGAGCGTTTTGTTAGATTCTAACTTTTATGATACCCTTTTCCATTCCATATTCGAACTAACTTCATACAATCCGCTAACGTTTTTCTTGTTTTCACTGACATTGACAAATTAAAATATAACAGCATATGACAATTGGACCAAACATATTTTAATCAAATTCACAGCAATTTCGAAAATGTAAATGAAAATTTGGAATAAGTCTACTCATAGATTAACATGACGAATATTCTCGTAGTCTAATGTCTATTAACATCTTCTTCAAATTGGTTGTAACGTAAATTTCATAATTATTTTGGCGAGTTACTCCTATGTTTAATTTTCTAAGTACGTAAATACCACGCGAAACAAACTAAAACTAATATCGGAGTAAACATATGCTGCCGTAACTCAAGTTATACTCGTACGAATTCATACAAGTTGGGAACGAAACTATGAAGTTAAGCATTCTAGCTTGACGGTCTGGTAACAATTTTTCTTACGTACGTACTCACTCCAAAACTGTGAGTGGTAATAAATCGTAACGAAGCGACCACAATTACCATAGATATTGTGTAATGCAAGTTAAGTGAATAAATGAAGCGATAAACATTTAAGGAAACCTAGATAAATTGATAATTTAAGTTTTTTACCTGATACTTACTCGTAGATATTTAAGAAAATTGACGATGATACCTTAAATAAATATTGTATCTCAAACTACTTACAGAAGTGTTAAGAAAAAGACGGTACGGCTCGTTGTTAGAGAGATAATAATGTAATAAAAACATGAACGAAGGAAAGAATAAAGCAAATCAACTAGATATACGAATTTCTATCAAAGGGTGTTTCTTACGACACGTGCGTGCGAACCGTATCCGTCTACGACTTCGGAAACAAGTAGACGCGAACATTTATTAAAACATTTGTCGTAAAATCAATAGAACAAAAGCTATATAAAACTTTCACATTTATCTTGAGACTTACATCATTGATACTCTATTTATTTGAATCTACTCTAATTGAAACGTGAAATAGCGCATTTGTTTGTCAACAATTAAATGTTGTATTTATCTTGTTGAAATGATACATGCTCGTACATACAAATAAGCATAATAGACACAGATTTAAATGAAATAGATATTATAGATATCTATAAATAATGTGGATTCAGAAGTAATACCTTTTTTATGTACAACCAATTGTACAACGTATGTGAGGTTATTGGTTCGTGTGCAGGCATTTTAAAATTACTGGGATCAGAATCCATTGTTATAACAAAATTAAAAGTCTCCCGGAAGGCTTAAGGAATGCAGCAATAGAAATCCGAACAAATGGTATATTTTAGGTAACAAAAAATACAAAGTAACATGTATTGTGACGTTTCAGACTATTTTGTTTATTTTTAAAAATGTCACTCGATGTTAAAATCTATGATGTAGCACACTTACTTTGGGTTGCCTTATTACCTATCACAGCTTGTACTTTTCGGGCAACACTGACGCAGGCAAATTATGCCATTGCTTGAATACTAAATGATTTTGAGTTAGAACAACAGCACACAGCACATTCGCGGCAGCTATTAGCGAAATGGCCTCGTTTATCCCGATTTTTAACGTTCTGATAATACAATGATTACCGGTTGACATAAATGAATAAATTACACGCTATTTAGTTAATTAAAGCTTCTTCATTATCAATAACATTTTTGGCAACAAATGATAATGGTTCATAAACATTACCTATAGTAGTGATAAGTACGAGTAGGTAGGGTGGAGTATTGGTGATAAGCGAACTGACTGATTTTAAATTTATATATTTGTTTTCCCCTATCTTTGCACTAAGAGATGGTTGCCAGTCTGTATCCTTCAGAGAAATAGAAGGAGACGAGAAATCTCTTCAGTGGTTACGTTGCCTGTTATGTCACAAAGCACTGAAATAAGATGCTTAAGTTTAATAACGTAGTACAAAGTTACAGGAAATTTATTGTTACCTTACTATGTATAAATAAAAACGAAGTCATAACTTTTAGGGGAAAATTGGTGTGTTCAATTTAGTAATGTCTGAGTGTATAAACGTTTTCCTCATGTCATAGCTGATAATGGTTTTGCCACATTACAATTAAAATAATTTGTTTATTTATTCTTTATTTTTAAATCTAAGGTTAGGAAACAAGGCTTGTACTCAGTGGATATGTATTTGCTACTACTGACTGTGCAAGCCATTTAAGTTCCACGGCTCTCCCCCGCCATCACGGGAATCCTGCAAATGCTTCATCGGACTGTGCTACTGGATTAGTGGCGAGGCAACAAAACTGTCAATCCACATATGCGGCAGATAACAATATCTAGCGAGTAGATGTTAAAAATCTCATCGCTAAATAAACATAATTAAAAAATACCCACGTAAACACTCCAAATAATGTTTTCGTGCTAATCCCTTATAGAGATTATGGAGATTATTTTGATAGTCCTAAGACAATGTTGTATTTTAAAACGTCATTTAACATTAAAATTGTATTTTTTTACATGTATGCATGTAGGTGTGAATTTATGAAATAGAATCACATTTTTTGTCTTCCCTCGGTGTACAGAGATAAAACAAAGGAAATCTTTTTCAGTTGTAAGCCACTGACGTCGTACATCTTAGCTAAGCCCTGAAATAATATACTGAATCTGAAATAACGATCTACATATCTCCGCGTTCCGTATCATCTACATCCGACCTCATTGCGAAATGCAAAGAACTTCGTCTCCAATATGATAATGTAGGCAAAGAGAAATCATCGACATTAACATGGCTCCTATGTAAATTTCATATTATTACATAGGTGAGTGCTGGTGAATAATATGTAGTTTTAGTATATCATATAGATGTATATATACGTACATATTTATTGAAAACCGCAAACATTATGGCGGGATCTCTGTCTAAAATTCAAGTTTGAAGCATCTAGCGATGCCGTACTAATTTCTGCGTACTTGCTTTGATCCCATCTAATACCGTACAACTGTACGACACGAAATGTGTCTTAGGTGGTATTTCATTTCTGTTAAGCTTACAGATGGCCAAGGGCTGTATATGTCTGATATTGTTAATATCTTACATTTTTAACATCTTATATGACTAATATTTTATGTTATTCATGTCTTATATTATTCTCGTGTTAATCACATTATACAAATATTCTATATGTTATAAAGTATTGCCTCTTAACTGTTTTTTTTTCCTATAAATATGGAACATTTGGAGCCAAAAATAGGTGTATTACTGCAAACTTATGTGACGATAAATATATTGCTAAAATTTCTCTAGATTTTCTGGTCCTCTTTAATTTTAGCCTATTGTTCCCGCACACAGTGGTGACTGATTTATTTCCATTTTTCGTATCCCATCTCGGCAGATGAGAGATAAAGCATTACGTTGAAATGTCAGAAGCAAGCGTTAGGCATTAATTTAGAGTCAAAGGCGACGTTTTCTGCCAAAAACTGTAAAAGTATAACACTTTTTATGAAAATTATAATAGCAGCTTACGGACGAATATTTCTCTGAACTACTTTTATATTCTAACGTTTTGATACGAATATATTGTAACAAAAACCGTGAAAAGTTACTTATCCTCGAGTCCAATTGTAACAATTATGAAGTAATAAGACTTCTAAACAATAAAGTA
>DWQT01002551.1:0-13947 GCA_018244895.1 Myscelus amystis hages | reverse complement strand
ACTTTGGTACTCGATACTTCGAAGTATCGATACTTTTGTTTCGATACTTATATGAGTACGATACTTTTCTTTCGATACTACTCACGAGTACAGTATCGATACTTTCTATTCGATACCGTGTCCCTAGTCGAACCTTGCCAAAAAACAATAATTGACTTGACACTGACATTTAAATGTCACTTCCAGTAATTTTTTTCCACTTAGAAATGAATGCTTCGTTCATGCTCCCAATTTTCAAATATTTAGTCTATGAGCAACTTTGAATAGAACATTATAATTCCTGATCTTCATTTACTTTCGTTAAGAATTTTTTTTAAGTTTTTTAAGTAACAAATAAACATTTTAAACACATTTAAAAAAATGTTTGATCCATAAAAATATGACTAAAGATAATTCTTGTCACCTGTTTATTATTCGTGGAGACTGATAAATATTTGCAATTATATATTTTATGACATCTTTGTTTATGACACAAAAGGAATACAAGGCCACAGCTAAATAATGTCGATTAGTATTATGTAAATGTCGGCTGTCTCTTTTGCTCTCGTGGGGACAACGACATCCCATCCCACTAGCGCCTATGATAATGTTACGTTTGCTTTCATGAGCTAATAAACATTTCATCTTGCTAGTTGCTATAGCCTACAACAGTTCTACAATTAAGTCGGTGAACGTGCATTTTATATAGACAAATAAATATTACACAATGGATTCAGCTTTACGGGAACAAGTTATGATAAATCAATTTGTGTTAGCAGCGGGATGTGCACGAGAACAAGCTAAACAACTTCTACAATCTGCTCACTGGCAGTTTGAGGTAAATTTGTGCTATATATGTAAACAAACAATAAAGTCACGAAATGGCTACTACATAACCCTTATGTAGTTACAGGCTACCATCTCTTAAATCTAAATAAACCTGATTGGATTTAATCTTTATATTTACCTACATATAGGTGAAATCGCCTTGTCTTTGTAATCTGAAAAGCAGTAGGTAACCGATATAAACACTCTTCGATAATAACAAATATAGTACGTAGTTAGTAAATAACATTTGTGTGTATGACACATCTCGTAATGAAACGGGTTAAATAAACTTATATTTTCAACGAGTATTTTCAATTACATGAATGAAAAATCACCTTTATTTATGTATCTTACATAATGTATACATATAATTATTTAGTATTATATTTGTATAATTTATTCTGCCTATTACTTTATATAACCTCACTTTTATTATGTTATGAATATTTTTTAATAAGGTTCTACATATAATGTATAAGAGTTATCTAGTATATTGTTTCTTCATAAAATGTTGTTCCTCAAATAACGTCAGTAATACATATATTATGCCTAAAGTGTACACAAAGTATTGGCTGTTTTTATAACACACATCCAAAACAAACATAACTTCTTATTAATGTCAAGTACAGATTGGATTGATCTGTGAGCCTTGGATAAGGTGTTATGCTACTGGCATGTGATATGAAGAGCATTCGTTATTGTTATTTCCATAATAATGTTGTATATACTTTACCTCCCATAAAACACCTTTTAGGTTGCAAAAGTTTATTGATGATATCATTATTAATTAATAATATCATGGAGAAGTGAGGCTCTTCTATTCTTTACTATATAAGGTTCATTATGACAATTTCCAAACCTAACAATGTGTCTGTTTTACAAGTATATTTCCAAATTGCTATAGTATTTAAAATTTGCAAACAAACCTTTTATCAAGGGAAAGTTTCGTTTGAATATGATTGTTTTAGTTAGAAATTAGAATGTGTTAATTAGTTCAAATCCATGATTAATTATTAAACTTCAGAAATGCATAACCAGTGAAATTTATTTATTATTATTCCAATAATTGTTATTCTGGTTTAACATGATAAATTTTCAGGCTGCCATATTCACTGTATTTTAGTTTTTTTTAAAAATAGTGTAGCAAACACTTGTTGATATTGAGTGTCTCATATCACTTGTATTGATTAGACCGTCATGGCTAGGGGCGGCTTAATTGCCTTTGGTCTAGACTAGTGGCCATCAGATGGTTTTTCTGCCTAATACTCTTTTTTCAATTGTGCGGTAGACTATGTACCTAGTTTATATGTGATTATATAGAAAAAATGTAATTCACATGCAAAATTAAAACGAAATATTGATATTCTTAATCCTGTGCTCAAGATCAATATGCATATGTAATTTTTTAATTTTCAGACTGCATTATCGATATTTTTTCAAGAGGTTGCCTTACCTTCAGGTGCAAATGGCATAGCTGCACCACATTATCATCAGGTAATATGAAATATACTTTTTATATAAAAACCAGGAGCATCTCACTGTTCCACCCATGGAGAATACTATGAATTAACACCTTCCCCACCCCACTCATAGATTATTTCAGTTTCTTCTTAAAATGAAATCAAGTGAAATGAAGGATAAATAACCTACCTATTAATATAAGAATCAGTTTGATATAGATCTGTTACAAAGGGAAAAAGAAACAAATTTGACCTCCGTACAGGCTTAGTATTTATTATATACTATGTAAAGATGTATAGCCTACTAGTTCACATCAACATGAACAAGTGCAGGTAAAATAGAACAACCCATTTTTGATTATTCAATTCCGATGAATAGTGTCGTTACATCCCTTTAATTGTTCCAATGCTGGTGTCTAGCTCTGTCGTGTACATAATCACTAGCTCCTACTTCTTTGTAACATAATATTGCACAGATTTTTCTATTACTGTTAAAATATAATTATGTGTACAATAAATCGTGGTTCCAGCAATTAATGACACCATGCAACACGCCCGCAACGCCGCCCAACTTCCCCGACGCGCTCGCCGCCTTCTCGCGGCTGTCCACGGCCGGCAGCCCGGGCGCGGCGGGCGCGGCCGCCAGCATGGCCCCGCCGGTGTCCCCGCTCGCCACGCACCCGCCGCCCACGCATCCGACGCAGATGCAGATGCAGATTAATTCCTTCCCGGGGACACCGAATCCGCAAACAAATTATTCATCACTCTCTTGTTCGACTGCTGTAAGTACACACTGGTAATCTCCAGTTTAGATGTAAATTGTAATGTTCAGGAGTTTGCAGTTCCCTGTAAAATAAATATATCCGAAGCTGGGCTGTTTAACTTTGTCAGAAATACTAAAAAATACTTTACAATTGTTTATCTCTGTCACTTAGAGTCTTGTACAGCACCTTTCACTGTGTGTATAAGTCGTGGCCTCGAAAAATAGAATGATACATTGAGTGACCGCGGCAACAGGACCACCTCTAAAACTATAATAATGATAAAAAATAGCAATCATAAGACCTTTCTCATTAAAAGTTGTACTTCTTCTTTTTACACCTTTGATTAATGTTTTTTTGTTTGTATGTTTTTATTCCGTTAAGCAATTCCTATTTCATACATATGTGTAGCACATAACTGAGGGAGCTGCGGTTGAGGAACGGTGCGGGAAGGCCATATTTTCGTTATGTTAAATACCATGAAACTTTCGTTGGATGTTAATATCGCGCCAGACACAAACGCATATCAGAATTGCAACCGGACATAAGTCCCCCTTTTGGTCTAAAACTAAGGAAATTAAGTTAACACATTGACTGCAGCACTCTAGAACTACAAATGTCGTTCAGTGCTATACATGCCAATTGTGACTTGTACGGTTGTTTTATTCTGGTGGGGTACAAGTCGAATTTGTCTTCTATATTAAACGTACCGATTAGAAACAGTCTTAAGTAACAAAATTTAAATGTATACTTGTGTCGTTCTGGACTAAAGGATTTCAGTGTCAAATCACCCCCGCACTTGGGAGAAAAACACCTAATTTCAACGCCGCACCAAACAAAAGTCTAATACAAGTCGAAATTGGCATGTAACACAGTCAACGTGTTAACATAACGTAATATATCAGAAATAAAAATCAAAATTCGTAAGAGAAAGGTAATTTTTAAGGTTATTGTTTCTTTGTCATCTCTTGAACCTGTGATGTAATTGATAGTCAAAATGGTAAGGTAACCTAAGTCAATAAACTCCATCTTGACTGAAAAAAACAAGAAAGTACTAGAAAGCAATTTTAAAATCATTCGGCGGAGATATATCAAAAATATGAAAATCACCCAAGAAACATGAAGGCTGTGCCTACTATAAAAACGACCATCTTAACAATAAATCAGTGGGACAACTTATAAATATATGTCGTAGGAACTCATCTAATGAAGACTATTCAAATAATACAAGCACTATATAGCACTATATAGATACAGATGATTTTAATAAAAAAAGTAAACAATATTGTAAAGTAATGATACCAATTCAATTTAGGTACACTTGTGTAAATATCGTAAGAGACAATTTCTTCATTGCATTAACCTGTATAGCTGAGAGATCAGATGTGATCCAGCCCACTACCGTCGGAACCTACTCACTTACCGTGAACCACTGGTCTTACTAACGGGGAACTAAAAAATGTCAACAAAAATATTGTACCAGTGAATCAAGATTTGCCATGTGGACAATACCACAATTATGATATTCCAATAATGAGCGTTTCATTTATTGTTGCAGGTTTGCAGAGAACAGATGCCAAGATAAATTGCAGATAATAGGTTAGAACCGTCTATAATTTATTTTTCTAATGGTGCCCATTGTGAGCTGTGGACTTGTGAATATTACTTTTCAAACACCCCACTACAGCTTCGGTTTTGCTGGACAATATTTGGGGTGCTATAGTCAATCATGATAGATCTTATAATATCATCACTGTTCTTGTAATGGTTTCTAACAAATAGCACTATAAAAATTGTTACATTTTTTGATACCCCTGTAATCTATTACTGTGATTAAAATTTTGGTATCGTAACTAGCAGTAAAGTATGATAATGATTGTATTGTATACTTATTATAATAATAAAATATGTTGTTGATCTTTTTGTTTGGATAATTTTCATATTTTTATGTTCATTATAATTGATATGTAAATAATATTATCGGAGATTCCTATTTTATATCACGTATGGTTTAAACTCAATATCTAATAAAAGTGTTTTAGATGTTATTTTACTACAATACATTTTATTAGACGAATGTTTAAAGCATAAACAAAATACAGAATTAATGAAAGTAATAACTAATACATTTTATTAATGTTTTACATAATATATCATTTAAAAGTGATTTGTGTATTGCAATACAACAGTAGTAATTGACAACTGATGATATGAAAGGATTCTCCTAAAAATTTGCTTGAATTGGGTCCCCACAAGACAGTTTCTTTTTTAATTATTACTTTACTTTTCAATGCTTTATATTTCGATTATTTTAGATTGGGGTTCCTGGAACTCATCATAGGTAATTACTAATTACTAATCAGTAATAACATATTCGCACCTTAAAGGTCCCATGATAAGCTCATGGATTTTTTCATATTACAACATAACAATGTGTTACTGACATACAGTAGTTAGTCATTGAAAGTGATTATTTGTTAGGCAAAGTAGTCGTTAATTGTCATTCATTAATGTAATTAGACAGACAAGTTGTATGATGTTGCAAATGAATTTGGAACAGTATTTGAATATTTTTCTATTAGGGTCATTGTCGCACGATTTTTATTATTAAACTCTTAATATATATAATAAAATTTACATTGATAGAAACCCTTAAAATTTTTTTGATGTGTAAATATCTCTTTTTTTTAATCCAATTATCAGAGCACAAGAACCCCTTACAGCATTACATGCCTCTCATATTAACATATACATGACATATGACAATTATTATTAGGTAGTTATGGTAACTTTTCTCAGCAAATGCAAGTACCGACCATTACTAAAATATGTTTAATTTTTAAAAGGCAAAATATGTGTTGGGGGTCAAATATTCTAAATGTTTATCCAATTCAATTATTCTAATGATGTTTGTGCTCAAAATATCAATTTGATAAAGTGTTTGTAAATAATATTTTATGCTTACCCATTCTTTACATTATCATCAATATCAACTAGGTGAAGTTTGGCATCTATTTCTAAGTCATTTTATTACATATTAAAAGGTTACATATAATTTTGTGCATCAATTTAATATATTAGATACCTATAAATATATAAAAAAGTAAAGTACCTGTTACTAAATTTTGCTAATAATTATGATCAACCCTTTACTGCAATCAAATGTTTGATTTTACTTAAGCATCAACTGTAACGTAAGAATTACATTTGTACAGCATAAATAAAATAAAATATTCGAATATACATTACGTTTGTTTTAATAATAATAAATAATATTTTTATTGTCAGTTAAAACAGATTGTATCATAAGTTTCTATATCACTTGATATATTCTAATTAATCTGACTAAGTGTTCATTTAGCGAGTAGTATTGAAGTGAATACTATGGATATGAAACACAATGATCCAGCATGGATATTATTGGACTGGCTGCCTGGTCTCATGGTTGAGCGGTTAGAGACCTTGACTGCAAAACCAGAGGTTGTGGGTTCATTCCCACCCAGGACAAACATTTGTGTGATGAGCACATTTGTTTGTTGTGTCTGGATGTAATAATAATATCTATATAAGTATTATATCATATGTATGTTTATCAGCTATCCAGTTACCATAACACAGGCATTAAGCCTATTATGGACGCAGATAGCCGTGTGTGGAAGTATCCAAACATATATCATTAATATATTACTAATACTGCTACCACTCACTATTTTGTATTATAAATTAAATTTAAAGTTTGATAATGAATAGAACAGAAATAGAAAAATCTGTATAATTATCATACACAATTTTATTGCACAAGTAAATAACACTAACATATCCATGGAATTATTGCCTATGAAATAAAATTCATGAAGAGTCTGTAATTTTTTCATACTCTAGTTTGTTATTAGACAACTCCGTTGCTCTTTTTGGTATCATATTTGAAACTTCATCTAAAAAGAACTGTTGTTCACTTTGACTGGCACTTAAAGAGTTTGAATGCTCAGTTGCTTTTGTTTTAAATATAAGCTGTAAATAAGGAAATTTAATATACAGATTAGAGTATTTTTAATAGGAACAATCCATCTAGTTAGCTAATTATTAGTTTCCAGAAAATGCATATTTTATGTGGTTCTTACATACGGCAAGGCAATGACTGAAATAGCAGCAACTGAAACTAGCTGTTCATTGGTATTATACACGCAGCTCACGCTACTAGCGAAGCGAAGGTTATGGCTGTCCAATTTTCATTGTAATATAAAATGTTTTTTTCACATTCATTGCACAAAACATTCTAATCATTGAATTTATTTTTAATTTATTTTCCTTACAAAAACAATTTTGATATTACTTATTACTTAGCGTTCCAAAATCTTTACTTGTCATTAAGTCATTATTCATTATTGAAAATATGATATTCATGTTAATACTAACCTTATAAATTATAGGTTTCTCATAAAGCCACACGCATAATACAGACGCAATAACAATAGTTATAGAAAATATTAAAAAGTTTGTGGAATAAGTAAATGCATGCAAAAATATACCCCAGTTACATTTAACGTTTATATTATGCATTATAAATAGTAGAAAACCGAAAAGAAAACCGAGTATATTCTTATTTAAAAGTAAGTTATAGAAGGCTTCGATATACGGTGACACTATAATTTGACAGTCAGCTTGGAAAAATTGACATGAAAATTCATTCATTCCTATTTCCTAGCATTGTCCTCTCTGTCCCTCCAACGAAATGTGGTCTCTAGCGTTAAGGCCCTAATAGACGATCGAACTTGTGCAGTCCGCACCAACGAACGGTTCGGTGCGCTCTACACAACACACGATCGTTCCGGAGTTCGAACCGTCCAGTCGAATTGTGCTAGCGTTGCGTGATCAAGTCTCGAAATCCTGCCTATTTTATTAAAACAGGCCAGAATTGCATTAGTTGTGGCAAATATCGTTGCTACATCGCCATCACATAGCCAAACGAAAAGAAGAAAATAGAATGAGCAAAGTTTTATTTCAGAAAGAGACAGCAGTATACAGTCATATAAATCTCATTAAATCTCTTTATACAACTTCAACAGATCTATAACAGCCCTTTTCTCCGTAATAACGATGTCCTCTTGATATTGCTCTGAATCCATCATTGACATCGCGTCGCCACGTGGTGCGCGTGCGGTGGCGCACAGCGACTACATAGAATACATAGAAAAATGGTTCGGTACGCCATCCACACGATCGAATATGGTTCGGAACATTATTTTCTTATTATTATCGGTACGGCTGGTTCGATGTGCCTGACCTTCGAACCAGCCGTACCGATATTAATAATAATAATGTCCGCAGACCACGCGCCACACGATCGAATACGGTTCGGAGCGCACCATGTTCGTGGTGCGGCCCGGACCAAGTTCGAGCGTCTGTGGACACCATTAATATGTAATCATTTCGAAATATGTTTTTCACAGTGACTAGACCTTAAGTTGCGATCATTTAGTTCATAAAAATAGTCAACTGGTTATTTAAGACTTCATTAGATAGAATGAATCGCAGTTGATAAATGACATTATGGCTCCATTCGATTTATTACAATTTCTAACTTATCTTATCAGATGGAAACTAGCAATCGTATCGGTGGAAATGTATGATCTATGGAGACTAATCAGACTAGTGTACAAGTTATCTATCAAATTATCACCTGTATACTTATCTCGCTTGTCAAATGGCTGTTTGGTTACTTTTCCCCAGAGGATTATACTATAATTATATTAGCGAGTTGGTGCCATATCTGTCTTACTAGCTTTATACTTTGACTACAACTACTAAGTATATTGTATACACTACTGGTGTTGAAAGCCTTAGGTATAATAAGGCACGCAAGGTATCTTATCATGATGAACATTTTAATGCGTACAATTTAGATGTCTCGTTCATTCAAGCGTATTATTGTTATTAACATTTTAAAAGAAATGTAAATGCCGTCTGGTCTACAGCGGAAGCTACGGAGTTAGGACTTTTTCATGTATAACTATTCTGTACGTCTAGTGTTTGTCTTCAAATAAACACCTCATTCATTTAATTTCATTAGAGTCTGAGATCAACTGACTATTATCGAGTATCATTTTTCCTTATTTTGACCTTAGCTGTTAATAGCAAGTCCGAAAGTGTTAAAGTGACGTTGCTTAATAAAGACATTCTGCTCAAATTGTCGGTAGTACAATTACCTACAATTATTAATTTCTTCCAATCCCGTACTCTATCACTACAATATTACTATTATGAACCAAACGATGTAACCGTTGTCTCGTGACCTCAAATAGAAACTCAGTAATAAAAATTAATTACATTAGCCTTGTACTTCATTCATAGACAAGATATTGCAATATGTGTTTCCGAAATTGTATTTCATCACTCAAAGATGAGACGAGTGCATTTGCATTTTGCACAATTATTGTGTCAAGTGTAAATCTGTAGGTACTTTAGTTTTATTACATTTAACCATTAAGTAGGTTTCTATTAAAATTTTACAAGGATTAATACTTAAATCTGTACAATAATGCTATGCTTCCTATTCCATTGAGTAGAATACCCTGTGGCAATTTATGTTTATACTTGATCCAGAAGTTATTTAAAATTACCTTTCGTATTTACATACATTTTACGTACTTATATTGCGTGATGGTTATTGTGAATATTGCTATGTATAGCAATATTTATTAACTACTATTTGATGTGTTCTGTGTATGTAGATTTACATAATTTTTTTTATAATTTAAAACAGGTTTTTCGTGAGTGCTATATTGTACCAAATTGATTGAGTTATACGTATTCTACGTACGTACGTATTCTATTGGTGTTAAATTTAATCAGTGTATTTTATTCATACTGGTTTTATACACTTAAAATATAAAGTAATACACATTTATTTGAGGTGTGTGAAGTCTGCCAATCCACATTTGGCCAGCATGGTTGACTATGGCCTAAATCCCTCTGACTATGAGAGGAGACCCGGTCCAACAGTGGACCATCAAAGGGTAAAATAAACACATTTTTCCTTAAAATTTATTTTATTAGGTACTCTACTAATTGGAATTTGTCACATTTTGGTATTTATTTTTCATTTAAAAATATCTTCTTATTCACACATTATTGCTCTTATTGTTTTAAATTGTAATAATGTATGTCAATATAAAATTTTAATATGTACGACAATAATAGAATCTGAAATATAGAATTTATAGTTACACCAAAAATCCCAATGAAACTTATTCAATCCATTATATATACATCATTTCAGCCATGGATGACATTTTTTTTGGTATGTGGACTAGTGTCTCAAAGTAACTTGCTAATTCATCAATTGTGACGTCACAAGGAGGGTTTAATGCTTGATGTGAACAAGAACTGGATTGGCCCTTTTCTGTATACGAAGTTTTGCTCTGTTTATCATGTGACACATTGCTCCTCCACCATTCAACGTTGTCATTTGATTGTAATGTTGTTGTGTTTCTTGTGTCATTCCCTTCGGTTGATATGCTTAACTGGTTACAGTTATCCACAAGAGCATGAAGACTGGAAGAATCGGTGCTGGGAAACTGTTTCAGAACACATTTAGTTGAAGCCTTGTCAGTGATATGGTAATCATTTTTGCGATAACACTGTGGTAGCTTCAGTATTGGCTCCTTGAGTATTCTATGTTTCTTTTTACATATTGTCATGTTTTTATTTTTCTTTAGAGGTACACATGCACATTTATAACTGTGAAGGTTTTTTAGAGTAATAAACTTTTTTTGTTGTGGTAAATTAATAAATTTCATATTTTTGTTTATTTTACTGGGTTCAATTTCCAACTTTCCCATTTCTACCCTTAATGCTATATCTTCCTTTGCCATTGTTAAACTGAAATATAATAAAATACAGATTTATTTTACAAAATTAACAACAGGACGCTAAGTTGTCTGTATCATAAGCATTCTGTAATCAAGAAGAAAAACAAAACTTATTATGACATCTTCAATTTGTTTGTTAATCCATTGATAATTCATTCTAGGAATGAAATCACACAGTTAAACAAAGTATAATGTATTGAAATAAGAAGTAAAATAGGTGTTTGGCTCATTGATTAATGTATATTGTGCTTAGCAGAAACTAGCGTTAACCTAGTGTTGAATACTTCAGGACGTAGCGATAGCAAAATACAATAAGAAAATATTCACCAATACTGATGGATGGTTATAAAGACAGCATCAAAAATAAAAGTGTAATATGCAAGTGGTTTGCTTTTTAACTTTGTTGATATTGTTCCATTTTGAAATACAGTGGCAAGTTAATATTATTAGTATGGCATATGAGTGAAGTGTACACAATTAGTTTAGGAATAATTTATGCTGGCAGTGGGTTCTCATATAGATAGTCAATTTTAGATTGGCTTGTTGGTTGACAGCTTGGTGGCACTGCTAGCAGAGCCAAGGCTTAGTGGGTCATCGTACCGTAGACAACTGTTTGTCCATTATAATATCACAAGTTCTGCTTGATTTGGGATCATATAATTGTGTGATGTCCAAAAATTTTATGATTATATTTTAAAATTTGATGTAGTATATCTGCTAGACATATGACATTATATTAAGAATAGAATATCAATTTGAGAGCAGGTCAAAACAAGCACGATATATCCTGTCGTTTGAACATGAAACAAAACAAAAGAATGACAAGTTTCATTACGTTCGCTATAGACCTACACTGCATTGAGTTAACATTAAAATTTTAGATTAAAAACGAATTGAATTCATCAAATGGGCAGTCCCTTTATTTACTAAAATATGTTTTCAATGGTTTGTTTACCTTTACATCATATATTACACTTATTTATACGATATTGCAAATGATTATTATCATCCACAACGATAGTACAAGTACGCACAAATAACCACAGTCACAGAGCACATAGATCACAGACTACATAATGTACATATGTTGCCAGATGATATTTTTAACATAAATAAGAATATCTTTGTACTGATTTCTGAAGAATAGTAGCTAAATTGTGATATTCACTATCTGTTGTTGGTCTCAAATTAGTGCAATTGGAGTTCCTTGTAGGTCGTGCTTGAAATTTAACATTGAATATAAATAATTTACAACAGGGGTTACAGGAGGAAAGGGATTGTAGAATAGTAATAATTAGATTAATTATATAGCACTGACAGAATATAATACGCCATAATAGAACAATTAAAAATCTTTGTGCTATGTGGATTTGTATCCTCTCGGGGGCTATCCTCAGCGTTATGTGGAAGACTCTGGGGTTTCGAGTGGGTCGCACCGGTGTCCTCGTAAGGTTTTGCCTTGGCCCGCCCCTGATGAAGACGTCTGTCTATTCTATTGTTTGTCTCATCCTATATCTCTCAGTGCTATGATTAATTGTGGACATTAGATGGTCCCAAAAGGTGACCATGCTATCCCATGCTTGGTCGGAACGAATTTTTGCTGTAACAACGGCTTCCAGAGAAAGATCGGGCTCTACTATCAGGGTCAGGATCTGATGCCCGGATCACCACGCTGAATACTACTCTAATGTGTGTTTCGCGGAATGCTGGGTATTTCCATAATGACGGCATTATACAGCTGCTTACCTTCCTATTATGTTCAGATACTCATCGCAGCACCGGTGAGTATCTGTGTCAACCTGTACGTGACACGTGTCTTCCCCATAGCCATAGTTATAGGCCATAGCCAGGGTGGAAATGCTGCATAGTATCGCACTGATTACGCGTTGGCGAGTATCCCTTTGCCCTTGAAGCTGTTCTCGAAGAAATGTAAAGACATCAATATGCTTGTTTCTGCATCGCAGTATATCCATAAAACATTATGTAATGTACATGTACATAAAAACAAAACATAAACAAACATTTTAACAAAAAAAAAACCAACTTCAAAAATTAATCCTGAACAAATAAATATGCACTAAAAAGTAAAAAATAATTACGTATTTTTCTACAAATTAATTATCAACTTACTTTTCTACTCATCAATATGTAGATGACTGCTTCTTCTATCTGTCTATCAATGACTGTTTCTTCTATCTGTCTCAATTCAATCAAGAAACATTTTGCTTGCACTTCTCTAATGGACCCTGCAATCAAATCTCTCACTCAAATTTCAATTGGTTCCATGCAATAATCTTCTTCTTCCGCCTTTCAGTTGTGTCCTGTAAATCAGGGGGAAGTTCAGAAGGTTATTCTTTCAATTAAATCCTGGACAGTTCGGTGTGATGATGTCGGTCGGTCAATGATATAGCCGATTGTGGATGACCTTCTGCCAGTTGTTACACACATCATAAATAAAAGCTTTTGTTCGACCCCTCCCAAAAATCCCTAATTGTACGTTAACCTACCACTTTCGTCCAATCTCTATGCTTCCATTCCTTTCTAAAGTTTTGGAAACCCGGGTACACAAGCAAGTGTCCTCTTTTGTTTTTAAACATAACCTAGTGAATGTGCCTCAGTCTGGGTTTCGTCCTGGTCATAGCACCACCGCATCATTGATCAAAGTCACTGATGACAGTCTTCCTAGGATGGATAGTCAAAAAGTGACAATAGTGGTGCTTATCGACTTTTCTAATGCTTTCAACTTTCAACACAGTCGACCACGATATCCTACTCTCCATTCTTTCCCACTTAAAATTTACCCCTTCTGCCATTGGATGGTTTAGATCATATCTTCGCGATCGCCAGCAATCAGTCCGCACTGAGCAAACGTACTCAACTGGGCTAATCTCCGTTATTATTTTCGTTATTTATCAACTCGATCACCTCTATTATTAATTGTTCGTATCATCTTTATGCTGATGACCTACAATTGTATGTCAGACAAGCCTCGTGGTCGAGTGGCTAGAGATCCCGACTGTGAAACCGGAGGTCGTGGGTTCGATTCCC
>DWQT01002550.1:0-13949 GCA_018244895.1 Myscelus amystis hages | reverse complement strand
TTAGTTTTTTCTGTTTATTTTTTTGTGATGGTAAGTGGTCACCGTCGCCTATAGATACCTGTAAAACCAGAGGGGCTACTAGTACGTTGCCTGCCTTGAAGGATCTTTTAACGCTGCATTTGAAGAGCCCCATTTTATAGCGCAACTTTTATCAACTTATATATGTTAACTTTTTATTATATTTTTTTATGGCCATTGATTATATCTTTGCCAGTCGACTTATTTCCAACAATAGTCACCGTCTACGTTTATTTTAAATGTACATATTTATATTTAATATCGCATTTAGAATAGTCATTAGTATAGGAGAATGGATTTTATGCATTATTTTTGTTTTTTCTCGCTTTCATCCACTAATCGTTAGCTATTCCTACAACAGGCGCCTTAAAGAACTTCAGATGAGACAAGTCAGCAATTTAGATATGGATTCGAATTGAGTCGATCTGCTTTTCAGACGAAAAAGAAATCGCAAACCTTGTGAAATGGATTCGCAATTTTTTTATTTATTTAAGTCTTATAAAGCATTGAAAATATTCTTATAATTATATGCAAGATGAATTCAAGTATTCATATCATTTTTGAAAATAAAATTAAGGCTATTTAAAAAGCAAAACATGTTTGATTGCGTTATTTGTGTATGTTTACATTACTTGCGTTGGTGCACGATATGAAAATACTTACATCTAAAATTCTGTTAATACTCGTACTATTCGCAGAAGCCAATATAAATTTTCAATGCTTTACTGAAATCAAATTGTCTATAAATACTTAAAACAATATTCGATTTGATAGCTTAAGTTAAAGCCTATATACTTACGTATGTATAATATATGAATCCACCTTTGTACATTGCAACAGTTCTAAAATAGTGGTCGGCGAATGGCTAAAAATAGATGTCTAGCCTAGGTTCACAAAGTTCATAGTTATTTTAAAGCGCTCTCAGTATTGTATGTTTTTTTACTAAAATAAATGTAATTATTATTGAGTAATGTCAAAGCGTAGGTACCGTACCGTAGCTGTACTGTAGGTAACTGAAACAATACGGAATGATTATTTTCAAAACACTCTTAAATAGCGGCAGAGTTGTCGAAGTAACCGTCGTTGACAAGTCATCATACATAGTTGACATCGCATGTGTCTCAGTTCAACTGAGTGTGTGCTTGTTGCGGTTATTAAGCCGGTACGAGCAGCGGCAGGCGCGTGTTCTGCAAGACGATGTGAATGGGAGGCGCCCGTATATAAGGCTATTATTATTTGATTAAACGCACGGATTAACATGCTATCGTTGTAATGTTGCGTCAATATAGAAAATGTCTTGCCGATAACACTGCTGACACACTTAAAGTTATGTGTATTATTAAAGTACACATTATAAAGATCGTCTTACAACGAGCGAGATATTGGCGTTAAAAGTCCATTAAAAATGTCTAAATCCTTACTTTTTCCTGTTCACTTTAAATTTTTCGCTCTTTCATAGCCAGAGGGTTATAATTTTTTATTCTCGTTATTCAGAGAAGATACACGAGTAGCTAGCTAATCTTAATTAAGCTTTAATTAAATAATTTACCGCTTGAAAATGTCGACTCTATAAATAAAGAGTCATGAATCTTTTAATTCACCGAGACCAAAGAAAACCTTCAGTATTTTTTTAGCTAACACACTGCAATCATTCAATGTCAAGTGTCTAATTACAGATTTAGATAAATAAGTTTCTATTTTCTTCTACGGATAAACACTCTTATTCATATAATTACTCTACGATTGACTTTAGCTGCGAATCTTTTGTCTCTTTCATGTGTATTTAGTATACACGTTGATAGAACGAGATAGCACGCAATAAATTAACATTGCTATTGAGCGCTGGTGATTAAGGTGGAAAGACGTTACGCTCGTGATTATCTCATCGACAGCGTAACATTAGTGTATTAGGTATACAAACCACTATTGCTGTATACAATTAAATTTACATAACGGTTAAAGTTTTTACATTCCATTCAAGCTCCAACGATCGATTCGCTTTTTTTTTGTTTTAATTAAAATGATATGTACAGTATTTCGAGGTCAAATGCCGGTCGCACACTGCCGACTTGGGTGCGGTCGTGGGGAGTTTAAAATTATTCGTGTCATTAGAGACGATTCATTTCTGTTCGCAAATATAGATAATACATTACACGGTGTTACGGCAACGCTATTTATAGGTTCTGGTGAATTCTTCTAAATATTTAACAATCAAGCAACTCGTACGGCGATCTATTTGTATTTGAAATGTTAAACACAGGAGGATCCGAGATCTTGAACGGCGTTTATTTCCATACAATATATCCAAGAAGCGTCTAATCTTAGCGCACAATGAAATGCATTTTCTGGCACATGTACACGTTTCCCCGATAATATAGAAAATGATGTAACCGTATACGTCAGTCCGCTCCGGTGTCCGGTGTTCGGTTCCCGAGCTCGCAGCAAACGGTTACATAGCCTTATTTATAGTTTATAGCGTGCGCTGCCATTAAACGTTCGGTAATAGTGTAAACAATGGAGTTGGCAGTCGGCCACCTGCCGGCGGGTCCTGCCGCGCCGCGCAGAATCAAAGTTAATGTGAAGGACATGATAGTATGTTTTATGTCGTCGATGACTCAGTCCCACTATCGATGTTAGAAAATCTGTCACGATAAAAAATCCCGAATGTCACCATTATTTCGGTTTGGTTGATTTTATTGTGATTGTCCTTAGGTTTCCCATGTGCGTATATTAACACTGAGTCATATCATGATACCGATTTCATCACATGTTTCATATTCATCGTTGTCCTTAGGATTTTCCTTTTGTTAGACTCGTCTCAATTTTGTTAAAAAGATTTTAACACTGTTAATATTCAACGCATGTATCTAGCTCGTAATTTAATGCATGTACATGGATAATGGATAAGAACTACGTAGTATGCGTAGGACGATCGGTATATCCTTTGCGTGCGAGGGCGAGATGATGACTAATAGTTTGTTATCGACGTAGGTCTGGAGGTACCAAAACTGTGATCATCTTTACGAGCTAACCGCATGTATATTTCGTTTCGGTGTCAGCGGCTGTGCTGCGGCTGAAGTGGATATTTCACGGTTTCATTTTTATATCCGAAACTGGTAATATGTTGCACCTCTACGCAACGAACAAGTATTTTTTTCTATTAACTCTGCTTAAAATTAACAGACGGGCTACCTGATGGAAGTGTTCATGGTCGCCTATGGACATGTGCAACATTAGAGATTTTTTCAATAAAGATATTTAGACCGAGCGAGTTGATGCGATGTAGCATGTTTGTCTAACAAATATTTATTGATTTATATTTTTGTAAAGGTACCAAGTTGTATTCGCGAAACACATATGCAGACAGATACTGTCATTCGTTGGGAGTTTTTATCAGAGACGACAAAGACAATCTCTATAACACATAAAAGCTGACGCACACGTCATAGGAATTTGTATCGCCTCTGTGTTTTTGTTTTTGGTGGATACCGTTTAAGGGGGGTCGGCACACATTAGCGCTCGAGTAACAACTGTGCAGTGAGTGTTGTTTGCGAGTACTGAAGGGCGCTCGGCGTTGAATCACAGTATAATTTGCGCCATTGTGTGCGGCGCCGCCGCCGTGACGTGTGCATACTAGATTTGGCGCAAGCACTCGCCCGAACAATGGAGATGCTAAAAGCTTTTTACAATCTAATGTTTTGCAACGGCGCATCGTAC
Source organism: Myscelus amystis hages (assembly GCA_018244895.1). Taxonomy (NCBI): domain Eukaryota; kingdom Metazoa; phylum Arthropoda; class Insecta; order Lepidoptera; family Hesperiidae; genus Myscelus; species Myscelus amystis. Next base: position 10,214 of record DWQT01002550.1, on the reverse strand, counting down.
AATTGTTTACTGTTAACGAGTGTACAGACGTTACAATGCTCGCAACGCTTGACAAAATGGATATTTTTTTTTCAACGTAATTCTTCAACGTTAGAATTCTCATTCGCTATCGCTGCATGGACATCTGAGTGTTATTGACTCATTTTGTAAATTAGAAAATCATATTTTCATTATGTTCTCGTGCAAAACCCGAGACACGTTATATACATATTTCCGAGGACTTCTCATCATTGTTCCAACGACAATCATCAGCGGACAAGCATATTCACACTTATTGTTTACAAACACAATACGCGACCGAAATTAATTATTCCGCGAAACGTTTTATAATTAACTTAATGAGATATCTCGGCCTCAGGCCGCTGTCTCCGCGATAATACTGAGAAAAAAATATTATGGCCGTTTTTAATGAATAATTTGTTCTTGGCACCACTCCACGATCCGCCGGATGTGATATGCGTCGCAGTAAGTGACCTACTTTTTGGACAGTCAAATGTAAGCGGTTACTCCGATCGTAGTAACAGTGAAATTGATAACGACTCATTTGTCCGCTAGACTGACAACCAAGTAGCATATTAGAAACGATATGTATTTGGAATAAATAAAGATTGATTTATCTGTTAGATTAGTGGTCGGCGACCTTGAACGCTGAGCTGGAACGTGTGGGTTTGATTTCCACCTAGGTAAAATATTTGTGTGCCTAATTTATGAACACGAGTGTTTTCTATGTGTGTCTGTCTATGAGAGTATCTTGTGTCGGAGCATGTATGATTTACAAAGGATTTACGGAGCATGTATGATGTATGATTTACAAAGAACATATTATGTATGTATGTAGGATTATCAGCTGTCGTCTACACAGGGCCTGCCAAGTTCGAAATCAGATGGCAGTGGGTGAGATGTTCCGCGATATTTTTACTATTTTTATATTTGTAATTAAAAATGGCCTTTACCGTCATGCTTCGTGGATAAAATTGCAGACGGCTTCTTAGCGGTTGCTCATTCATGAGTTGTTAATAATATATGACATGTTTGTGAACTCTGAACAGCATAGCTCAGCTGTGATGTATTCCACATACAGTCACGATCCACTAAGCATTGGATCCGATTTCACAACACTCAACCTATGAAACTGTCTGGTTGTAATGGCGCACGGTTACACCGATGTTATTAATTGAGATCGATATAGCATGTGACTTAATATTAAAATGGTATTCAAGTCTAATACTAACTCTTGACACTTTCGGTCCTATGATTCTTTATACTGTAGGTATGTGGTATGTACAAGAGACCTTTCTTCATCATATATTATTCATTTATGAATGTTCCGTGTGGCCAGTGGCTTTGATTGCTGAGTTCGGCGGTTGTAGGCTCGATTCCCATCCAGAATACATTTGTGTGGTGAGCAGGGATATCTTTTCTATGTTCGAATGTAAAATTATCTTTATGAATGTGTGTGTATTTAGAAATGTATACGGGTATTTTATTGTCTGTCAGGTTACCATAACACACATTGTCCACGCTATATTACATCGCCACCCTCATACCTATACTGCCTCTCCGGTCCACCGCTACCTACGCACATTATATCGTATTTATTTAATAAACGCATTTTTTAACGATGAATTTCACATCAGTAAACTGGTTAAACCGGCTTGTTTATATTGACACTCATCTGTCGGTATGCCTTATATTATATTAAAATTACTATGTAATAGTTTTCGTCTACGAAGACGTAAATATTACAAGTAAATGACGATTGAAATTACTGTTAAAATGCCTTTCCAATTTATTACTAGTAAGTTAATGAAGCGTGTGAATCGATAGACACGCGAGATTAAATGATTCATAGATGCGTTCGCGCTAAACGTTGCTGTAACCGTTTGTTAATGTGTTAAATACAGATGGCGTACTAGCGGAGATATCAGCTTCATTGACGTTTTGTATGAAAACTGTAGTTACCTTTTTAATAGCAATACAAAATATATTAATAATATTTACGTAAATATTTATATTTGTCTTGTCGTGAGTTGGTATACTCAAGAGACGATAAGAATGCCATCCGGTAGGGCAGTGCCCCTATGTTCATTGAATATCGTTACGTCTTGTTGCCCGCTCGCTGCATTGAGGCCTAGTGATTTATCCGCCAATTGACGACGCCTACTTATGTGTTACTCAACTATGAAGAGGTGCTCAGTATTAACACTTTAATCTGCTATAAGATTTACTTATGTATGTAAAAATCTTTTCAAGACTTTACGAGTGTCAAAATAATTCACGAAGATCAACACAACTTGACAGTTTTTTTAAGTAGAATAAAAAGAAGTGATTTGAAAGCAATGTAAATGAGTCTACAAAGACAAAAAAGATCAAAGTTTAAAATGTGGAAATCTATAATAAATAAGAAGAGAAAATATGCTGATGGGCTACCGTGCGATCGCGAGTCGTACGCCGCCCTGGCGGCGATGCAGGGAGGCACCGCAGCGACTCTGCCGCCATCTCTCGACGCGTTGCGAGCATGTAAGTATTAACGCTACTGCACGATAGATGGCAGTAAGACTTCTTTTACTTTGTGAAAATAAACAATGAAACCGTCTGTTGAATAAAGTTAATCTATTCATCCAATTGTTAGGTGGATATTTAAATCACTATTTTATGAAATAAAATTCCTATTGAAAAATGAAAGATATAGTGGTTTATTGATTCATATTATGGTATAATTTAAATTGGTCTATTTGAATGCTTCTTTAATTTTTTTACCGACTTCAAAAAAGGAGGAGGTACTCAATTCGGCCGGTATATTTTTTTTTAACATTACAGTGCTTTAATTCCTAGTTAATACGTTGAAAACGGCGTTCAGTTTACATACAGATTGTTATCAACGTTATTATGGACTAACGTCTCCTGGAATTACATTGCGAGAAAAGAATGATTCATTCCATTGTGTTTGCGATGCCGACCGAGGCAAGCTGTCTTCTAAATAAGGTTAATCTGCGTGACATTTTTGCCGAGTTTCGTGACCCTCGTTGGTATTGTGATGAACAGAAGGTTCCTAATCTGGAACCTTCAATGCCGTTTGTTTATGTTAATGTTGATATTTTTATAATAAAGTTCTTATTATACATACTAAATTATTGATCTTTGAAAATAATGTGTCTAAAACTGTAGATAACGATGATGGTTTTTATAAAGCTAATATTTCTCTTGCAGCGTTTTTAGTGTTGTAAATAAAGGTTGGAGTAGCCAGTTTATTTTTAAAACAATAAATATATTCCATTAGACGTAAGCATTTAATGTACATGTTTAAAGATCAAACGCTTTAAATGATGATATTTTATATTTCATATTTTACTGCCATTGCAATATAATTGTAACTAGTAAAAGTTGCCTTCTAACTCTGCATTGGAAAATAATTGGCCTTTGTTTCATGTGAAAAATCATACAAGTATAAGTATGTATCTCATAGAGCACCTGGGCATCTTCTAGTTAAACAGAAACAGTACGGTTTAATTGGTCATAACCAGAGTATCTTTGGGGACAGAAGAGAGCAACTTAATAAGTCATTGAGGCCAGCACAAGAAATAAATGATGTCGTATCTAAAGCTTTTTGTAATCTTTTTGAAAGAGATTCAGTAATATGAGACTTTTTTGTCTTTGTCTTTGAATACTTAATTGACAGTAAAAACATTTCTATTTAAATATTTATAGACGAATGACTCTACTGGGCGCAAAGCAGAAAATTTTTCATTTGTTTTCTGTTTTTGCTACCAGGAATAGTCGTATATACATGTATAATCGTACATTCAATAATTTAGATATCGGGAAGTCCAGTAATCGAAATCACAACCCCACGGTGGATAATATGTCGACTACACCATGTGGCTTGTAGAAATGTATTTGTATTTGCATTTATTTTTATATGTTTCAGTATTGATCTCGTCATAATGAATAAATTCTCACAGAACGCGTTATTGACATACCTATCTGATCATTAAATTGGTTGACGAATTGCATTAACATTGAGCATTGCTTGGAATACAGCTATAAATTCAAGCCTATACGACGTGTCACTTTGCAGTGTACACAATATGCCTCCCACGACATAGTTTCCATGACTTTACGTAAATCAACTAATTACACTGTGTACACATAACAATAAAGTATTTCCGCTCGCCATGCGAACAATGGGAAGCATTATGAAAACTGTTTGAAATAATCGTAAATACACCGCGGTCATAGTTATGGCGAGAAGTACATTTATATAATTACATACTTACTCAATTGTATAGAGTTCTTATACGTTGTGTTATGTAGAGTCATGTTTGGCTGCGACTACGTCGTTTGCTACTCTCTGTTCGCATGAATATAATTAATAGCTCTATCGCCTTCCTAAATAATTCCCAGGAAAGGTATATGAAGGTAAAGTTTAATTTATCGCTCGGTTTTTTTCTAAATGTTTTAAATTTTCACTTAGGGAGAATTTTAAAAAAAGTATTTTCGACGGACAATAGAGTGATAGTTAGGATGCAAGATGCACCGCGGTACGGATACCGAATTGACTCGTATTTGTTCTGTATCAGTTCGTTGGCTCGCCTCCGGACCCGTACCTTACAGGTTTGACCCACTTACCTGAAGCGGGCGGTCGTGTCGGTGCCGCCGCCGACATGCATACATTACGACTCCGTTGGGATTTTAAGACGCACCGTGGAATTGTTTTCATGCGGTAACCAGAACTTATGTGGTGTTTTTTAACGACACTCATACCGCTCACCTATTAATTAAAATGACCGACATTTCTGTAATAGCAATAAAAAATAATAACTGTAAGTATCTACATAAGTACGTAGGTACTTGAAGTTCTACAGTTACGTACTGGATTTTATTCTCATCGTTATGTGTCTCGAGACAGAATATCTCCGTTCTATATAATTATAGAAGTTAGTAGTTAAATAATGTGGTTACGTATATTCACGCGAAAAAATATAAAGTCTCTAAGATGAAAAGTTTATGAATGTTCATACGAGTATATTGTATATGTATGTTTATACAGAACCATATTGAAAACGTGTAAACTTCAAAATTCAAAAAGTCAACTCATCAACGTTCTCATGCCGTTTGTTGTATTGAAATAAGTACCGGATTTATAAGCGTGGACAAATCGCTTATAGACCTTGTCACTTCAATGCTACCAGTGGCTAACAATGAGCGTAAGTCTCTTTGTGAATATTGAGGCTAAATCGGACATCTTAGGATTCATTGTATCGTGTGGCCTTGCTTGCTGCTACGTTCATTAGCTAACACCAAGTAACAGAAATTAGAATACCCGGCGTGGGCGTGAGGCTGTTATTCCGTAATTCGTTGCACTAATATCTGCTAACTATGTAAATGTTTTTGCTTCCTCCGCAATCTGTTTGATATGGGCGGTAATGCAATAGTTATCGTACCGAGATAATAATGGGAGTTAAATCTGCGTGTAATTGTTAAAATAAACGCGCTAGACATGACATCTGTAACGGTTTGTTGCTTCGGACAGTTTGAATAGGAAATTCTAAAATTGGATATACAAATTAGTGGAATGAAATGAATGAAGAAGAATCGTTATCTTTCTTGTATTTAAATACGTTACATTCCCTGTTTGATATGTTTAAGTCGCTGGAATAAAATTATCAAATAACAATTTGTTTGTCTTTATTACAAGAGACTCGAATACTTCATTAGTAACCATTTCCACATTACTATGTAAGCAATAACATAATACATACATACGCCATGCGCCCATATTAATCAGTTAATCAAGTAAGTCTTTCTATGATTAGGAATTTATAACGAATCTAATTACGAGTATATTGAACAATATTAAATCGAAACATTTCAATAATAGGCTGACTTGTATCATTTGTCCTTAGACATCATATCGAATAAATCATACTATCTTAAGGTAGAGAATTATCTCAGCATTACGAATTAATCAAGCATAATGCATTATTCGTGACATGAACAATTGTGCGTTTGTGCAATGCACGTTTTTCCTTCGGCGTTATGTGTGTTTGCATCGATGGTTCCCATGACGGTCTATTTGCTGTATGTAGATACATACGTGGTATTTCTTAACGGACCTCGATACGGGACGGATGCGGTGTGATATTGAACTTAATTCTCCGTATACGCCACACCGTCGTCCACCGAAACTGGATCCGAATGAATGTGGAAGAGAGAGCGCTCGCGAGATCACAAAAAACTAGTTACCCAGCACGTTCGGAAGACGACCATTACCTAAATTCTTCGCAGTTTTTACAAGATAAGCTCTCAGAACTGATTTTCAACGTTGGATGCGTTTTCTTTCACCTTTGATGTGTACACGCGGGCGGATACGACGTGGAAATGTATTGATTTATTATAGATAAATGCAAAATCTTTATTATTTACAAGTTGTATTATGGTGAAACTAGCTAAAGAATATATATCTGTAACCGTAACACACAGGAGAAAATAATTAAAATGAATGTAATAAGGCCTTTAAAAAAAATATTTATTGGTATGTAAAGGACCGTGAGACGCCGACGAACGTTGCTTCATCGGGGAGGAAAAAAACTGAGCTTCGTCGAAGCTTGTAATTGAAGTGCGGATCTTTTCATTACGCCGATGAAAACAATGATTCAACGGCGAGATGAGTCACGGTGTGGGCGGGTACCTCGTCGGGCTGACATTGATACAGACCCATTCGGTTGACGCTTTGCTCGAGGCATCGCCTTATTGTCTTCCCCCACGATTACTTGCGTATCAGCACTGTGGTTACCTGTTCTACCTATATTGGATATGTCTGTCCCCTTTGACATCCTGCGTATTAGATTTTTTTTATAATAGAGGGAGTTTGCTTCGGTTTGTTGGTCGATTTAAGGAAATTTGTGATGGTAATATTAGATTGATACTTTTAGCCCGTGAGGAACGAATCTGCTGTTGTTTCTGTGACCTCGTATAATTACTTCAATGTCAGGTGTTAATATTATGGATTATTATGTTATTATGTTGCCTCGTAAGGTGTAACTTTAGCAATGGCCTACGATATAGCTTTTTAATAGATTGAACTATACATACCAGACAGAGTGAGTTTTCAATGCATATGAAGCAGAAATACAGGCTGCTGCTTAATGTGACCGATGCAGTTTTTAGTCGGTATTAAATCTGATAAGGATCTTGTATCTATTATCCTTAGCACAAGCTATATACAATCCTAACGGGAATGTATGGGTTGGCTGCAAGCATATTTACGTCCTACGTGGGTTCTGGTCTGCGGTCTGCGGGTACTGCGACAGGCCGGGAAATTACTACACTACGCCGCTCTACAGCTCATTTCTCGAAGTACAGTACATGTTACTGACAGAACCATCTGTCGGGTATTTTATATCGCCTATAAGGGTACAGATCAGATTCAAACTTCTTAAATGTATTGTATCAGAATATTCATACATATATGGGTATAATATAAAATTGTCGTGTATTAATTTTGATTTTTACTTTGTTACAGGTAAGTTCCGTTGTCCCAGTCTCAGTGGTTAGCAAAATTTAGCAAACGGTAAGTAATTGTACTAAAAATGGAAATATTTGACCACATTTGTTCCGCTCTGTATAACTCGAGCCGGCGTCGTGTCGGTCAGGGCGGCAGTTAAAAATAATGTTAGTACATACATTTTAGACAATTCATCGTGATATATATCTGTAAGTCGCAACTGTTTTCCGCTTTTTAATTCGCTGCGTTAAATTAGATTCCACTGGAATTTAATGCTTTTATGTGATTTTTGAACAGATACAGTTGAAGATTCGTCTAGCTAGATGGATAAGTTATCTTTGATCTATGGCCTGCTTAGTTAACGCATTATATTTGAATAAAGAAATTTGTGATAATTGGCATTTGTCATTACATTGAGGAGGCTACACTACACAGTCTCCTTTGCAGTTCTCATAACCTGTTAACAGTCGAGGACAATTTGTATTGAAATGTAATGTAATTTTCCAATAAATTTCTTGGCGCGATGCCAAAATTTTCGAGCACCGTAAGCCATTTTAGGGAAAATAACGATTGATATTGAGAACGTTATACAGGGTGTTAGATATAGAAATTGTCATTGTTGTATGCCGACCAGCGGCCGGCGAGAGGACCGAATGTCGGCGTTAATGTGATGCTGTGAATACATGCACCGTTACAACGTCGCGTCCGTATCTAGGGCTGTCCGTAGATTAACACCCCACAGATAACAAATGCATACGATAAGGGTTTAGTTGAAATGCCTCGAGTGCCACGCTTTAGAAATATAAAAGTTTTGTTTACGGCATATGCATTTGAACGCTAACATTCTGATGAAGTTTCACTGATTAAATTAAATTTAATGAACACAAACAAAATATGATCTTATAATACGCCTACTGTCTACTTTTGGTTTTAAATGTTTGGTTTGTTTAATTTTTAAAGACGTATTGGTAGCTTTATGCGATTTCAGCTCACTACTTTCAACCTTCCAACATGTTTCATAGAATACTCAACGCATAAATTAATGAAGAGCTACAAATATTTTGATTAATGATACTACCAGGGAATTATCTAATAGTACGAGTAACTAGACTAATTAACACTAAAAGGTCCATTACTACAGTCGTATTGAAGAGGTAGCGATAACTTGTGATTATTGCCTGCTCTTTTACTGTTAAGTAGCTACACATAAAAATAAGGAAATAACGTAAATAGCCGCAGAAACAACGTTAGAATTAGACATAAATAAAGGCACATTACGGTTAAAGCGTAAATAAATTAGGAATGCAATATAGTAATAAAGTGAAAGCACTTAGATATTATGTTTATAGTCCATCGTAGATAACTCTACATACTAAGAGTAATTATTAAATCCATACTTAACAAAACCCATTATACAATATAGACAAGATAGTGTTAAGATAAATAAAAAATAGTTGAAAATATTAAAGATAGTGTGTGAAGCCGGCAACCCTCGACTGGTTGAACCGTGACGCGTGAATGCAGTGTTTGTTTACGAAGCTATTTCGATTTCACGCCTTCATCGTTCTCGGCGAGTTTTGTGTCTCCGCTCATTCTGATTGTGATTTCAATTACCTCCGTCATTGCTGCAAAATTTCCTCGCATCACAATGATATCTCTATTGTAGTGATTTCTCTTTTGTATACTGTTCCTATTCGCGGTGGTTACTTTGCTAGGATTGGTAAATATATACAGTATGAATTACTGTTTAATAAGATAAGTTTTTCCTATGTTCTTTAATTTTACATCATATTATGTTATCAAATAGTTTACCAGTTTCCAGCGAGAAACAAACGTTGAAAAATCGAGTATGTTCAGAGTGTACGTTTTCGATTGCATCGATTTATTTGTATATAATTCTGGAGTTCACCGGCTATAAATCGTCCATCGCGCCCGTTGACCGGCGCGCGTTGCTCTTTTGATTTGGCCTGAATGTTGTGGTGTTGTGCCAAAATGTCGAATCCAGTGGCAATGCAGATGCGCCGTTACACGCACGAATTGGAACGGGGGTTTCGTAACATCCGCGGGTTGTTCTTGCGCAAGACGCTGCCGAGATGTTCCGCCGTTCCAGGCAACTCGGAAAATGTCAAAGCCATATTATTTCAAAGCTCGCATTTTAGTGCTTGCCTATATTATCTAAAGTTGTCGATAGATTATGTCTTAATTTGCTTTTAATCATCGAATTTATATGTTTAATGCGTGCTATTAAACGTCTTCATTGAATTAAGCTACAATTATTTTGCAACAGTCATAAATAAGACATTTGATTGTGTATGTCCTAGTGGAGTCTGCTCGACTTCACTCGTGATTATTGTTTGTTCTTTTAATTGCTAAATTATACAAGTTATTCATAATGACAATATGCACGACTAAGCTTCGATTTTAAACAATTTAATAATCTTTAACAGTTTAATGATCCTGTTTCCTTCATTCCTGTGTTCATACGTTAATTATAGGCGTTGTTTACTCGGCTCTTCCTGCGATGCAGCTATAAATCTCCGCGGTGTAAATATCCCTTCCACTCGTACATCTCACACTTCCATTAATTCGTTTCTTATCCGCATTTCGGTTTGGATTCAATCCGCTTCGGGATGAATCGCTGATGGATATAGAGAATGTTTCGTCTTCAAAGAAACATTATTATATGTATATATTTTTTTTATACATA